>SNVD02004887.1:0-211293 GCA_013180625.2 Boswellia sacra
ACCTGCACAAGCACATCTTCCACAACTCCCTTGGGATATGCTTAGAACGATCAGCAAGTTGAATGGTAATACCAGTTTCCGCAAGAGGTCCAAGATTTAAAGAAGCATAAACAGAATATGGCATGATATTAATAGATGCTCCTAATCTAACATAGCTCTTTCAAACTTGGTTCTACCAATGGTGCATGGAATGGTGAATGTACCTGGATCTTTGCATTTCAGAGGAATTTTTCTTTGCAATACAGCTGAACCATTATCCCCCACACGTTACCTTCTCATTTCCTTTCACTTTCTCTTGTTGGTGCTAACTCCTTGAGAATTTTGCATAACGAGGTACGTTGCTTAATAGCATCCAGAAGTGGTATATTTACCTCGATCTTGCGAAAAGTTTCCAAGATTTCCTGTTCTTTTTCCTCCTTCTTTGATTTTGCAAATCTGCTAGGAAAAGGTGGAGGAGTAACATATGAAGGAATATGGGTTTTAGGATTTACCTTAGAAGATGATGTTTTATTCATGGTGGGAGTGGTATCATCCCCTTCATCAGCTTATGATTTCTTTGGTGGAATCTCTAATTGCTTTCCACTTCTTAAAGTTACAGCACTAGCATTTTCTCTTGGATTGATCACTGGCTGAGATGGCAATTTTCCTGAGCTTTGACTCTCAAATTTGCTCATGTTAGTGGCCAATTGTCCCAATTGATTTTCCAGGTTTTGGGTACTTGCCCTAGTTTCCTGCTGAAATTGCATTGTGTTAGTGGAAAGTGCTTTAATAATATCCTAGAGAGACATACCTGAATTTTGTGCAGCTGGTTGTGGTGCTGGTTCTGGTTGTGGTTGTGCTTGAAATGGTTGCTGCACCCTTGGTTGATTGAAACCTGGTGGTCGATTTGGTATGGCATTTGGGGCAATTGGTTGATGATTCTCATATCTTAAATTAGGGTGATCTCTCCATCCAGCATTGTAAGTATTGGAGAAAGGGTCATACTTTGCCTTGGTTGTTCTGGAAATCCACCCATGGCATTGGCTTGTTCAGTATCTCCTTCTTGCAAAGTTGGACACATGTCGGTTGGATGGTCCATGGTAGAACATACTCCACATGCATAAGATTGCTGCATATGTCCTACAGCCATTTTTTTACAAGAGTGGTAAGTTCAGAAAGTTGATGTTCAATGTTTGAAGTACTTACCTCATTTACTCTCTTTGGTAGTTGTGGCTCAAATTGGCTATTGAATTGTTGAAAGTTCGCTACCATGTCACTAATCAAACGTCTTGCAACGTTTGGTGTTTTATTAACTAGTGCTCCACCACTAGCAGCATCAATGATACTCTTTTCCATTGGTAAGAGACCCTCATAGAAATATTGAATTAGGAGTCCATCACTAATTTGGTGGTTTGGACAGCTAGCACATAACCTTTTAAATCTCTCCCAATATTCATGAAGTGATTCTCCAGTGTGTTGTCGAATGCCACTAATATCTTTTCTAATATTTGTAACTTTTGAGGCTGGAAAGTATTTCTCCAAAAAGAGTTTACTCATCTCATTCCAAGTGGTAATGGTACCGGGTGGTAGGTAGTATAACCAATCTTTTGCCGAATCTGCTAATGAGAATGGGAAAGCTCTCAATTTAATTTGCTCTTCAGAAACGCCGGTGGGCTTCATACTTGAGCATACCACATGAAATTCTTTGAGGTGTTTGTTCGGATCCTCTCCTGCAAAACCATGAAATGTAGGCAAGAGATGAATCAGTCCAGATTTAAGTTCAAAATCTATCTCTAAATTGGTGCTTATGCATAGCGGTTGTTGATCAATAATTGGAGCCGCTAACTCCTTTAGTGTCTGATCGTTTTCCATCGCCATTGCTTCCGATTCAGATTTGATTGAACTGCAAGAAGATGGGAGGGAAGTATGTCGTGCAAGGTCAAAGTCTGGAGGTGGAGTTGAAATTGAACGATTTAGTCTTAAATTCGAGGATTGGAGAAACTCCTTAATTCTCTTAAGTCGCTGATCCGCTTCTCCCTCGGACATAAAAGCCTAGACACAAACAATCAGGAAATAACAATCAAGAATAAGTAGTAAAAACAGAATAACAAATTGATTAGAAAATCAATCCCCGACAACGGCGCCAAAAACTTGATGCGTTCGAAACTAGCAAGTATACTAGTCGCACAAGTAATAAAGTGATAAGTAGATATCGTTCCCACGAAGATTGATTCTAATTGAGTTTGTTATTCAAAAGCAACAACAGAATAAATGGGGGGGTTTTGTTGATGGATTAACTAAATGAAATATTAATGTAAATGCACAATAACACAACACAAAGTAAAATGGAGTGAAAAATCAATGAGAGACACTTGGTTAAGGGTTCTTTCTCTGCCACAAGATATGAACTTGTGAATTAACATAGAATTGTAATCCAATTACAGTATTGAAATTATCAACCGTGGATAACAACAAGCTCTGTTATCCCAATCTTTCCTTACTTTGTTGTTAAATAAAACAAGTTCTTTATTTAATCTCTCTCCATTAAACAACCTAGAATAAGCTCTCTGAGTTTAATTCAATGGAAGCATTACGAAAAGAAAGACAGGTTGATCTAAGCAATAATCGCACAGGTTCGGATTATTTAACCTAGGTTGTATTTTCCAATTGCAATCCTGATCATAATTTTGCTACTAATGATTGGAAATTCAAGACAATTACGGATCAAGATTTCTAATCTAGCAATAGACAACAACCAGATTATATTCAGTTGGCCACCCCAAATACAATCAGCAAGCAATCATAAGCATTAGATATGGGAAAATACAAGCAACTTCAATTAGAGAATTGGATAACAACTTCTTACACAATCAACTCACAAAAACCATATCAAGGGCTTTGAAATCACCCTCAACCAATTCAGATTCAGTTACACATGTTCAAAAACGTAGTCAATACAATACAATACAAAAACATTGCAGAAAATGAAAGGGAAAGGAAGAAACTTAGCAAATCATTTGCAAATCTCCTTAGATTTATAGTTCTTCCTCTTTCCAAGCTTTCTTTCTCCTTCAAGAACTCCAAAAGATGAGAGAATTCCATAGCTGCAGCCTCCAAGTCGTTTCCCCCTCTTCAAGTTATGAAAATAAAACCCTAAAATGTGTTTATATACTCTACTACAGTAACCTGCTACAGTGCCACGTATTTAATAACATGCTACAGTGATATATGGAATTACAAATATACACTTCTCATACCATTTTTATCACAACTTTCGGTACACTACATAAATTTGTGAACCGTAAATTTCTTCAAAAAATACACTTCGAGAGCTTTCCAATGGTATATAGCATGTTATCCGGTTAATTGTATATCGATACAATCAACTTCGAGAAATTGGTTGATTAGCAGAGGTGAAAATGAAGGGTTTTACTCCAATTTTCTGCAAGTTCCTCCAAAACTTCTACAAATATCAAAAACCACACAAAAACATGAAAATACCAAGGAATATAGCAAAGAAACATAGACGAATTGATATGAAAGTAATACATAAATAGACACCTATCATTGCCTTTTAAAGTGGTGCCTTAAAAAGTTCAAGCTCTCTTGAAATGCATTCTAGATCTCTTCGATCCAGAATGGCTAAATAAAGAGGCTAACTTCTAAACTTTTGAGACTCATTCTAACTAATTTATTTTTGTTTACTAATTTTTGGATTTTATTATTTTATGACGAAGTTTAGTTTTATGTAATTTAAAGTTGTTATGTGCTTTTGTCTCTATCAGGTTTGATTCAAAAAAATTATGGAAAATTTGAGAATGGCAAAATATGAGGTTTCTTTAACCTTTGAAACGCATTCTACCTAAATAAATTTGTAGTTTGTTTATTTACTATTGTTGAAGTGTCTTGTATCTTGTTTTTTTTTTAATTCATACTGAAGGTATATCAGCTGGAAACCTTAAGTCTGTAGGCTACTGGTCCTAAAGATTGTTGAAATATATAATCTTGACTCAGGTCTAACAACGGCACATACCTCTTTTCTAGCATTTTGTGGGCCGATGATAAGGCAATAATTGAATTGAGAATAACTCTTTGAAAATGATAAAAGATGCATAGATCTATGTGCTTGAACTGTTTATTCGTTTTTGCTTTGGTTTTGATTCCTTGCACAATATTGAGCACTTGGCCATTATCACTGAGTTATTTGTTTACTTCGAGAAGGTTTATGCAATTTAAGTGTTTCTTAAGATTTCAATGACTTCTAGAACTTGTTTGATGGTCACTCGAGGTGAAATCTTAAATTGTACAACATTAAGGAAATGATTTAGGCCATCTTTGGACCGTTTGAGCCTTCTTAGCCAACTCTGGTTGAAATTGATCCCTTGTTACCCCTTGAAGCTCATTTAAGCCTTCTCCCTTGTTAACTCATTAAAAGATTTTCTAACCTCAAACAAATTTTTTCAAACAGTTTATCCCTTACCTATAAGCATGTAGATCATTCACGATTACATTTTGAGTTGTGGTATGGTTTTGGAAAGTTAAGGGAGGTTAGGTGGTGTCATGAGCAATGAAAGTGAGTTCTATTGTGTTTGTAAAAGAGAAAAAAAATCTACACTGATCTTCCACGTACTTAAACATCAAGGACAATGTGTTCTTTAAGTGTGGGGGGAGGGGTAGTTGAAAAAAAACCGAAAAAAAAAAAGAAGAGAAAGAGAAGAAGAAGAGATCCATGCCCTTGAGTGTTCCTAAAAAGAATGAAACAACTAATTCTGGGGGTGTAGTTTCTTTTTAAAAAAAAATAGAGATTAAGTGTTGCAAATAAGCTTAGAGGAGTCACCTGGTGAATTGAAATAAATTTATGCTATGAGGTTGAGCTCCATATAATCTTGAATGATTTATGTGCTTGTGGCTGATTTGAGCCAAATTATTATCTTTTATCATACCTTCACCTCAGCCAAACGTTGCAAGCTTAATAAAACCCTACCTAATCTTTAGTTTTGTACTTGTGTACATTAGTGAGGAATGACTTGAAAAGCAGACCTATAGAGTTCATTTATGCACACATCTTCACTATTAAATATGATTCATTTTTATACATAAACTCATCCAGATTACAAGTTATTAGCTAAGAATGGCTCTACACACACACACACAATTGAGGAATTAAAGTGAAACGAAACTAATCTATGAGATGAAATTCATGGTCAAGCGCATAATTTTGAAGTTTTGCTTATGTTATAATTAAGTGCAATCTTTGAGGCCTATTTGCAAGTTGAAGTATTTGTGTGTTTTTTTTTTTTTATGCTCGGTTTAGATTTAGTTTTATTTTCATATCGTTAGTTGCTCGAGAATTAGCAAAGTCTAAGTGTAGGAGAATTTGATAGGTGTCTGTTTATATATTATTTTTCTATCAATTCGTCTATGTTTCTTTGCTATATTCCTTGGTACTTTTATATTTTTTTGTGGTTTTGATGTTTGTAAAAGTTTTGGAGGAGCTTACACCAAGTTGGAGTAAAAGCTTTCACTTTCACCTCTATCAGTCAATCAACTTCTCAGATTTAATTGTATTGATCTACAATGAACCAGATGATGTGTTATATACGGTTGGAAAGCTCTAGAAGTCTAGTTTCTAGAGAAATTTATGGTTCATGAATCTATATAGTGTACCAAAAGTTATAATCAAAATGGTGTGAGTAGTGCAGAATTGTAATTTTACATATCACTGTAGCATGTTATTTTTTGGGGGCACCGTAGCAGGGTTACTGTAGCAGAGTATATAAACATATTTTAGGTAGGGGTGTTCAAAATTACCCGAACCGACTCGATCGGTTTTATCGGGTTGGTCGGGTTACAGGTGAATTAATGTAATAAAAAACCCGAAATCGGGTTTTAAAATTTGGGTTTTGTGCAATCGGGTTTGGGATCGGGTTTAATTCATGTAACCCGACACAACCCGACACTAGCTAACCAACACTTGACAATTTCATGTCCAGGCGTGTCAGATTCACAACCGATACTCGATATCAATCTATTTTCGAAGACATCGAGTGTCAGATGCATCATCCGATACTCGACACTTACATATCGAGTCGTGTCGGATTCACAACTGACACTCGATATCAGTCTATTTTTGAAGACATCAAGTGTTGGATGCATCATCCGACACTCGACACTTACATGTCGAGTTGTGATGGATACATGGTTATCCGACACTCGACATGTCGAATGAAAGCTAGTGTCGATTATCGGATGATGCATCTGACACTCGATGTCTTCGAAAATAGACTGATATCGAGTGTCGATTGTGAATCCGACATGACTCGACATGTAAGTCTCGAGTGTCGAGTGGACTCGACAGACCCGACCAACCCGACCATTCGGGTTATATCTCAAGTTACATGCATCTAAAACCCGATTACGGTATAAAATGTCTAACCCGATCATGTATCAGGTCTTGTCGGGTTAGGCAAAACCCGACCCAACCTGACCCGTGTGCACCCCTAATTTTAGGAATTTATTTTGATAAGAAGAAAGGGAATTGGAGGCAACCTCTTTTGATTTCTCACATCTCGTGGAGTTCTTGAAGGAGAAAGAAGGCTTTGAAAGATGAGGAACTACAATTCTAAGGAGATTCATCTATGAAGGAGATTTTTAAAGGATTTGCTAAGTGTTTCCTTTCCTTTTCATTTTCTGGAATTTCTCTATGTTGTATATATTTATGTTGTGTTTGAACATGTATAACTAAATTCGATTTGGTTGAGGGCGATTTCGAAGCCCTAGATACGGTTTTTGTGAGTTGATTGTTCAAAAAACTGTTATCCAATTATCTAATTAAAGTTGCTTGTATTTTTTCATATTCAATGCTTATGATTGCTTGCTGTTTTATTTGGGTGGTCAACTAAATAGAATCTGGTTGTTGTCTATTGCTAGACTAGAAATCTTGATCCATAATTGTCTTGAATTTCTAATCGTTAGTAGCAAAATTGTGATCGGAGATTCAATTGGACAATTAATGTAAGTTAAATAATTCAAGCTTTTGTGTTTATTGCTAAGATCAACCTATCTTTCTTATAGTAATGTTTCCATTTTACTAAATTTAGAGAGCTTGTTCTAGGTTGTTTCATGAATAGAGATTAAATAAAAAGCTTGTTTTATTTAATGACAAAGTAAGTAAAGATTAGGGTAACAGAACTTGTTGTTATCTATAGTTGATAATTTCAATGTTGTAATCGGATGACAATTCAATAGTTGATTCGCAAATTCATATCTTGTGGCAGAGAATAATCCATTAACCAAGTTTCTCCCATTGATTATTTATCACTTCATTTAACTTTGTTGTGTTATTCTTCATTTGCAATCATATTTCATTTAGTTAATCAATCAACAAAACCCTCCATTTATTTTATTGTGTTGTCTAATAACAAATTTAATTAGAAGGAATCCTCGTGGAAACGATATGTTACTCATCACTTTATTACTTGTGCGACTACTATACTTGCTAGTTTCAAACGCATCATATTCACTTGACATCGATCTTTCAATTTTCCTGAAGTTCATTTGTGTTGAAAAACTTTGGTAAAATGCGTTTGATTTTGTCACATTTGATGTATCCTTCTCTGGTTTGAGCAATGTATGAAGCATTCTCTTTATAAATGATATAGGAGTATTTGCAATTGACAAAAGATTGCAAGCAGTGTTGATTCAACCATACAAGTTCTCTACTAGCTTCACGTAATGTTAGGATCTCAGAACGATTTGATGAAGTAGCCATTAAAGTTTGTTTTGTAGAATGTCGTGACATGTTTATGCCATTACAAGTAAAAATTTAACTCATTTGTGACCAAACCTTGTAGAGATGTCTAAGAGGTACCTGGCGTCTGCATAGCCTAATAATCCAAAATTTTGAATGACCTTCTTACGATAGAATAATCCCAAGTTTATGCTTCCACGAATATAACAAAAAAGATGTTTGACTTCATTCCAATGCCTTCAAGTTGGTGCAATTGTATATTGTAGGTAAGTTTACTACAAATGAGATGTTTGGTCTCATATATTAAGCTAGATACATGACAGCTACAACTGCATTGAGATATGATACTTCAGGACTAAGTTTCTAGCCACTTTCTTTAGGACAAAACAAATCCTTTTTAGGGTCAAGAGACTGAACCACCATTGGGGTACTCAAAGGATGAGCTTGGTTCATGTTGAACCATTTTAGAATTTTCTCTGTATAAGTTGAAAGTTGAGTAATGGACAAGTATTGCGCCTAAACTATGCTCAATCTGCAGGCCAAGAATTTTTTTTTTGGGCCATGATCCATCATTTCAAATTCTTTCTTCAAGTATTCTACAGTTTTGGAAAACACTTCAAAAGTTCCAATTAGGTTTATGTTATCAACATAAACTACAATAATTGAAAAACTAGAATATGATTTTGTTATAAATGCACATAGGCATATAAAATCATTGATATATCCTTTTTCAATCAAATATTTGTTCAGACAATTTTACCATATTTGTCTCGAGTGATTAAGTCGATATAAGGATCACTACAATTTGATAGAGTACATGTCTTTGGAGTTTATTGCGGCTGCTTTAGACAACTTCAATATTTCAAGGATTTTCATGTAAATATGGTATCAAGACTACAATACAAATACGCAGTAAGATCGACAAACTTATCAAATATCTTAAAGTGATTGTATCCACCGCAGGGGAATACGTTTCATCAAAATAAATCCTAGGTCTCTATAGGAAACCATATGCAACAAGGCAAGCCTTGTATTTGACAATCTTATTTTTCTCATAAGGTTTTCTTGTGAAAAACCATTTGTAACCAATTAGTTTGACAGCTTCAAACATCTAGACAACAAGTCCAAATACTTCACGCTTTGCTAGATAATTAAGCCAATTCTATTAATAATGTTTCCTTCTATTTAGGGATGATATGAGTGGCAGTAGTGGCACCCGACTCCTTGTGCGAGCTACCCTTGGGGCATCTGGAGGGTCGTATGGAACCATCATCATAGAGACAAGACCAGGAGAATAAGTTGGAGTCGCTACCACGTAAATAACCGCAAGAAAATTTGGATGACGGCAGTAGATCCCTATCTTCGAGCATTGATCATCAACTAGATAATATCATGCATAACTAAAATCAGATAAGACATTGACCATCAACTAGATAATATCATGCATAACTAGTGATTAAATATCACATACTTGATTGCTAATCATCACGTGCTTCATAAATAGCTAACCCACAATCATGGCACAATCATTGACTACCTAATTATAGGATTATATACTAACCATGCATAATTAGACTACTAACTAACCACATAATTAACTACTAATTAACAAATAATTACTATCTAATCAACTATGTAATTAACTATTTAACATGCTTAATTAAACTACTAATCATGGCAATTAATCTACTAATTGACCAAACTAATCTTAAACTAAACATGGCATAATTATTTCTAATTATACCTAATCATGGCAAACTAATGTAAACAAAATATTTAAAGTGAAGAGAAGGCCCTTAGAAAACTTACCAAATTCTGAATTTAATCGGAAGCTAAATCGTTGACTATCACCGACACACCAGAATTCTTCAGAGGACGTTGAGAACACCAAGAAATATTTATACTGAAGAGAGTTTCTGAAAATATTCAAAACCCTCAAAATATGAGTTATTAGGTATTCCTGCACCTCAAAACTGCTTATCAAGAGCCAAGGTTCGGGGTCCTTTATGTATGCTTATCAAGAGCCTGAAGACGAACTCTTTTCCAAATGAATGACTGTAGCTACAAACGAGCGCCTGTAAAGTTATAGGCGCGAGCCTCAAACTGGTGGCGTCACTAGGGTTTCAGAGGTTATAGGCGGTACTTCTACCTAGAGGCGCCAACCCTATTACTGATGCTTACCATTTCGGTTCAAGGGCGCTGCCCCCAAGAGAGAGGCCTCTTGCCCTCCTTCCAAACCCCACGACAACCTTACCTTGAAGGTCGATCCATGATGCATCAGGTAGATAAGGTCATAGGGTCTCTACAACTCCCCCCACTAGTACCACACTTGTCCTAAGCCTACTTGACTTTTCTACCCCATTCTTGGTGTTTGATTTTCAGTGTCCTTACTAGTCTAGAAAGGACTTCTGATTGCTGTCTCTAGCTATCATCACTAGGCCTCAAAGCCATAAGCAAAATTTAAATACTTACAAATGGGAAACAAAACCAACTGAGGTCAAGGAATAATCCAGAAAACTGAGGTATTAGCACAAGGCTTAGAACCTGGGATTGAACTTAGGGTATGCAATTTTTTTATTATATTATGTAAATTATTTTTAGAGTAGTGTTGTTTAGCCTCCAATTTTAGTCTTAACAACCCCCATTGTTTATATGATTCAGGATAAGTTTGTAATTTTAGGATTTATATTTACTTTCATACTAGATTGGCAAAGAGATTTAATAAATTTCAAGATAGATTAGGAAATAGATTACTATTCATAATTTTGATAAATTTCAACTTAATTTTATTAGCATCTTCATCTTTTATCAAATTAGGTTTTTGACTAATTGATATTAAAACCTTAAAGCATATCCTATAACTTGTATTAATAATTGAATATAACAGTTCAATGACGAAAGGATGGTGGGGATATATTAGTTTTTACAGCAATTATCATAAAGATAAATGACTACTATGCATCCAAAAATAAAAAATAAAAATTGACAAACAACTTTTACTAATCAGAGGTGGCTATTTTGCATAGAAGAAGAAGAAGAAGAAGAAATAATTAAAAAAAAAAGGCAAGAGGCAATTGCATTTATGGAAGAGAGTTGTTTTTGCTCAAAAGAGAATCCATCTAGTTTCCATTTCTTAAACTAAAGTCCTTTATATGTAAGCTCAAAACCGAACCGGTAGCCAACTTTTCTAAAGCCCAACAATAAAACATTAAGTAGCCCAAAAAAGGATAAAACAAAATGAGTAAAAAATGTTTCTCCAACAAAGATTCGAACCTTCAACATTAAGTACATTAAACCAACAGAGCAATGATTGAGGTACAACACATATTGATTAGCAAATATATAGATTAATTACAAGAAAATAAAAATAAAAAAATAAAACCCAGGTTATTAAAAAAGTTGGACCTATGTAGGTTACACTGGCAAACAATCCTGGGAAAAAAAAAATACGAAGGAATTTCCTAGGGCTGAGGTTTAAATTTGAACCCCATGCCTTGTTTTTGCCATCCCCACTTCCATTTATGCCAGTCATCCCTTGATTTACATTCATCAATGGTACAAGGCTCATAATCATCATTCATGATGTTAGTAGCCATAGCAAATGAGAAAATCTTAGTTGTGATCATATTTGCATCATTCCACAGTTCCTTACAAAATTTATGGAAACTTCCATATTAGTCTCTTCAGGGACTATTTCATTTTAGGGAATTATGTCACTTTTGGGACATTATTTTGAGTCTTTTTTGGAACCTGTACCACTTCAGGGGTTCTAACTCTTCAGAAATTAGTCTATCACTTTCAATAAGGCCTACCACGCTTCTAGCGTGCAATCGATAAATCATCAGATGCCTTATGGGCACTTAACATCTTTTTGCCACTTAATGTCTTTAGACGTTTGTTTCTTTTAGGGTAGATTTTCTAGCGAAAACATCAATTCTCACAAGTGTATTTGCAACTACGAAATTTGATTTTGTCACTTTCGATGCATCTATAAAAATATTTGGCATTTGATTTGCAATATTTTGGAGTTGTGTTATTCTTCGTATTTCATTTTCACATTGATTGGTATGAGGATTCAATTAAGATATAGAACCCATTTCCATTAGAGTTCTTGCTTGACTTCAAGAGGTGTTTTCTTTTTGCCTAATGGTAGGAAGGTTGTCTCATCAAAATGACATTCAACTAATCACGTGGTGAATCAATTACCAGTCAACAACTCCAAATATCTAATGATATATGGTAAATCAATGCCAACTTATAATCCCAAACACCATTGGGATCACATTTTTTTGCGTTGTGAATGAGCAATAGGAACTTGCACAAGACATCCAAATGTTCTCAAATGGGATATGTCTAGTTACCAAGTAGTAGTTGTATTAGGGAGTACTGATGATAAGTAGTAGGTCTTAAGTGTATTGTTGCATGTGAAATTGCATGCCCCATGCAAAAGTTGGCAATTGTGCTCACAACAACAAAGTTTATGCAATTGTTTGGAGATGTTTGATAAGTGATTCTACCAAGACATTTTGAGGACGTACATGCGTACTGGATGTTCAACATCAATTTCTATTGACATGAAATAATCATCAAAAGTCTCTGATATAATCTCTCCTGCATTACCCATGCATATGGTTTTGATTGGATAATCTAGAAATTGTGCTTGTAATCTGATAACTATTGAATTAGTTTTTCAAAAGCAGTATTACAAACTGAAAGTAAACAAACATGTGACCATCGTACTAATGCGTTGATCAAGACCATACAGTAATGAAATGTCCCACTACATGGACAAATATGACTGTTGATGCGTTCGAAACTAGCAAGTATACTAGTCGCACAAGTAATAAAATGATAAGTAGATATCGTTCCCACGAGGATTGATTCTAATTGAATTTGTTATTTTCCAGCAATAATAAACTAAACAGGGGGGGTTTTGTTGATTGATTAACTAAACTTAATACGAAAGCAAATGAAGAATAACACAAAGCAAAGTTAAATGGAGTGAAAAATCAATGAGAGACACTTGGTTAAGAGTTCATTCTCTGCACAAGATATGAATTTGTGAATTAACATAGAATTGTAATCCAATTACAGCATTGAAGTTATCAACCGTAGATAACAACAAGCTCTGTTATCCCAATCTTTCCTTACTTTGTTGTTAAATAAAACAAGCTCTTTATTTAATCTCTATCCATTAAACAACCTAGAACAAGCTCTCTAAGTTTAATTCAATGGAAGCATTACGATGAGAAAGATAGGTTGATCTAAGCAATAATCACACAAGTTCAGATTATTTAACCTAGGTTGTATTTTCCAATTGCAATCTCTGATCACAATTTTGCTGCTAATGATTGGAAATTCATGACAATTACGGATCAAGATTTCTAATCTAGCAATAGACAACAACAGATTATATTCAGTTGGCCATTCCAAATACAATCAGTAAGCAATCATAAGCATTAGATATGGGAAAATACAAGCAACTTCAATTAGAGAATTGGATAACAATTTCTTACACAATCAACTCATAAAATCCATATCAAGGGCTTTGAAATCACCCTCAACCAATTCAGATTTAGTTACACATATTCAATCAGAATAACAAATACAATACAGAGAAATTCCAGAATTGAAAAGGAAAGAAAGAACTTAGCAAATTCTTTGAAAATCTTCTTTGTAGATGAATCTTCTTGGAATTGTAGTTCCTCCTCTTTCAAAATCTTCTTTCTCCTTCAAGAACTCCAAGGGATGAGAGAAATCCAGAAATGCAGCCTCCTCCCACGTTTTTTCCCCTTCCAGTTATGAAAATAAAACCCTAAAATATGTTTATATACTCTGCTACAGTAACTTGCTACAGTGCCCCCGTATTTAATAACATGCTACAGTGATATGTGGAATTACAAATATACACTTCTCATACCATTTTTATCATAACTTTTGGTACACTACATAAATTCGTGAACCGTAAATTTCTCCAGAAAATAAACTTCGAGAGCTTTTCAATGGTATATAGCATGTTATCCGGCTAATTGTACATCGATACAATCAACTCCGAGAAATTGGTTGATTAGCAGAGGTAAAAATGAAAGGTTTTACTCCATTTTTGTGCAAGTTGCTCCAAAACTCCTACAAACATCAAAACCACACAAAACCATAAAAATACCAAGGAATATAGCAAAGAAATATGGACAAATTGATATGAAAGTAATACATAAATAGACACCTATCAACTGTATATGTCTCCTTGAATTCTCTACAAGAAGGATGGAGATTCTAGACCAACCTTGGAAGGAGAAGGTCTAGTTACTACCTTTCCTTGTGAGTAAGCGGTATATATATTTTCACTAGACAAAAGAATCTCCAAGTTTTTCAGTGGATGTCCATGTGGATTTTCAACAAATCTTTGCATCATCATTGATCCTATGTAACCAAGGTCGTCATGCCACAACTTGAATTTTTATGGATCAATAAACTTCTGATTCATTACTACATAGTCTTAAAATAGTTTTATGAAATTATTCTCCAATATGTGCTAGATAAAATATTGGAAGTGATGCAAAGATATAATTCTGTATTATCTTTGTTTGTAGTTTCAATGTGTAATTCAATAAGTCATATCTCTTTAAAGTTGATTAGATTTCTTATGGATCTACTAAAATATATGGCTTCACGGACCCATAATTCAATGCCACTTGTCAACACAATGGTCGCTTTTTCAAAACCTTTCATCAGATCGATAAATCTTGATATGGTGTTTACTTTAGTTCAAGCCAATGATTGGTACTTCTTGTCCCAAAGGATTGTATGTGTTGTTATGCTGTCAACAAAACAAATATCTTCGTTGCTCTTTGTATTTACAAAGAATTTATTCATTGCTTTCGTAACTGGAAACAAAGGAAAACAAAGAACTATATACATTAACTTTGTACAAAAAAAATAAATATGAAGTCAGCAACTTCAAAATGCATATTTTGTACTTGATTTGGTTCATTGAACAAATTTATCTTGACATTCTTCTCTCTCTCTCTTTGGCACATTTGATATAAATCCACTAGATGTCTTAGCATCCGGTAGGAACGAGACCAATGGCCTCTTATTTCACATATATGACAAATATTTATAAAGGTTTTCTTCTTTCCCTTGTCTTTCTTAACTTCATGTCTATCCTACTTCTGATGGGTGTTATTGTTGTTATCATTACTGTTATTATTGTAGTGATACTCTTGCTCTTGTTATTTCTTTGTAAGCACTAGAATTTTTCTTACGATTTTTTTAGGCCCACTGATGATAACTAGAGACAAATCAAAGGATTATTCTCAATTACATAAATGATGCCAAAAAGGGCAAAAATTATGTCATAGATAAGGGAACAGTAAGGATCTAAAAATTATGTCTGCTCGACGCACACATGGATTGACCTTCACGATTAGGTCATCGTGGGTTGGACGGGGACAAAAGACCCCCTCTCGGGGGTCGAGGGCAACGTCCCTAGCCCAAACGGTATGAAGTAGGAAAGAAATGTAGGAATAGGGTTGGCGCTTGTAGGCTAGAGCTGACACCTCTAGCACTACAAGCACACGCCGCTAGTTAGAAGTGGAGCACGTGCGCCTTTAGCTAAAGGTGGAGCATGCACGCCTTGAGAGGAAAAGTGCCGCCTATAACGTTACAGGTGCGCACCTTTAAGGTTTGCGCCTCAAGCAAGTTTGTGAATCCTAATGTCACCTGTAACCTTCAAGCACGCGCCTGTGGTCTACAGTCCTGCATCGAAAAAAGAGCTCATTTCTGGACCATGATGGGCCTCTATAAGGGTATGTGGCCATAAGTTGGGGATAGGTCAAGCTTCCTGGTGAAAATACTTGAAGAATTCAGTCATTTGGTGATTTTTGTAGTCAAGATTCTTCCTCTAATAGTGATCAGAGTCAGGCAAGGTTCGAAAGGACTTTTTTAGTATATAAATTTTTATTTATTTTTAGTTAGTTGCTATGACTAGCTTAGCTATAATCAGTGCCGGCTCAACCAAACTTAGGGCCTAAGGCGAAATGGTAAAATTGACCTTTTCATATTTAATATAAAAATAATTAATACTTTATTATTGATTTTAAATTTAATATTAATAATTTAATCATTCATTGATTTTGTTAGTGTTTGTTTCGTCAGGTATTCAAGTTCATTAATATATTTATATTACTTTTGATGAATTTATTAAAAATTATGATTCAAGAATTTTCAAATTTTTTATATAGATTTTATTTTCTAATATAATTAAAAATTAATTAACTACACATTGATATGTAATGAATAAAAATAAATAAAATAATATCACTAAAAATATTTAAAGAATGGAGTCGTAGAACTTGAAAACATATTTTAACAAAAAAAAAAAACTTGATTATACAAATTTTTTATGAAAACAAATATATTGTAATTATTTTTGGGGACCAAAATATCAACCCTAAAAAAGCATTGCCTAATTTATTAAATTTGTAAAAATTGGCCTTAATATAACCAAAATAAATTTCAGGGTCTTACTGAATTGAAGATATGGAGCCTTATTATGTAACTAAATTGACATATGGGCCCTCAATATAACTAAATTGACTTTTAGGGCCTTATTAAATTGGAAGATATGCAACTTTATTATATAACTAAATTACAGGCCTTAATGTGAGTAACTTGACTTTTGGGACCTTATAGAATTTGAAGATATGAAGCTTTATATGATTTAACTAAAATATGGGGCCTTGTTGATATTGGAGCCCTAGACAACTACCTCAATTGCTTATATGGTTGAGCCAACCCTGGCTATAATTAGGAGATAATTATGTCATTTTTACTTTAAGAGTAGTTTAATTAATCATGTCATGTTTAGTTTACGATTAAAAGCTTTAATTAAGTGTGATTAGTGGTCTAGTAGTGGTTGATTATGATAATTATGCATGCTTAATGTAATTGATTAATGATTAATGGTGTCATAATTAGGGTGGAAATCACACATTTAGATTAATATTTATTCTTGTCTTGCTTGTTATTATTAAGGCCCTCATTTAATGACGGAGAATTAAGCTGGAAAGTTCTATTATGTATGATTATTCGATTAATTCTACCATAATTATTATGAGAAATTGCTGTAATCCTCAATCTTTTCCTCATGTTTAATGGAAATGTAATCAATTCTCCTCCCATTTATATATATGTATATAAACTGTCAACACCTCATATGTTATAAATAGATCAAATTGGTTGTGAACATGGATCCAGAGAGGATAATATCAGTGACCTAGAATCTAGAACTCAATAAACATAGAGTGGAGGCTGGATTAACGTCCAGGCGGGTGTAACTCACACGTAACTTCCCAAGCCTGTCTCTGAAGGAATGATGGGAAGTTAGGTCCAAAAGTTAGGGATCAACTGCATCATCCAAAATTTTCTCTTGGTTATTTACCCAGGTGGTGACTCCGACTTTTTCTTCGAGTCCTATCTTTGTGACTTGACCCATATAGCCCTCTGGGCACCCAAAGGGGGCCCATGGGGAAAGCAAGTGTGAGAGGCCACTCACATTCTTCTAGAGCTTTTCCCATGTTGTTGTCAATATCTTCCATCATGTTCATTGTTATTGATGGCATTGGCGTTCACTTCTTGAAATGGTGTCGAAGCTACTAGGCAAATGTTATGATACGTCAATAAAAGCTTACTATTACTCTATGTAACCATGAGACAAGAACTCAGTTCTGGATACTTTCAGAAATGATGTTCTCGATATTTTTGTTGGAGAACAAAATTTGAAGCATGAAAATAGACAAGTTCTCGTCAATCATGTTTGATTTAGTAACTTTTTGACTGCATAGCTTCAACATTGACGTAATCTAAGATAGCAATTAGTTGTACTCAAAAAACAATATTCTATCCTTGAAACTTGAGGTTGCTCCGGTCATATTGAGCTTGTGGGAGAAATATGTCTCTTCGCAGGTTGAAACGTTCTTCTAAACTCTTCCAAAGAATTACTAGATCATCAACAATAAGATACTAGTTATTTAAATTTTCTATTAAATGGTGAAGCAGAAATACCATAGTTTTAGCTTTGTCTTGCATGGATGCTTTATTTCGTTCCTAGATTGTAGTTTCCAGATCCAACTCTTGTAGATGCTTCCTAGCACACTGCCCATGAAAGATACTTTTTCATGCCTTCATCAAGTGGAACAAATTGAAGACTTGCTAAATTTAACATCTTCCAAACGATTTGATCTTTCATTAATCTTTAGCTATATAACAAGAAAAACAAAAAACAAATGACTAGTTTTTACTTTCTGATGTTGAAGATCCAACAAAGTGGCCACCACATGGCATGCTTATAAAAACCAATCAATCCAATGTTATGAAATATACCTTCATAGGAACAGAGCAAGTCATGTTGATAAATGCTATGAGGTTAAAAATATAAAGAGGAAAAATATGAGAGGGGAAGATGCAATGTATCATCAAAGTATTATTAAGCTCTTAAGGCTTAAAATTCGAATGTACATTACAACCACACTACCCACGTCTTTTTATAGGCATTCAAATGACATGGCTACTTTCATTAGCCAATCAATGTTGATCAAGTGCATGTCAGTGTGTCTTCATCATTTTGTATCCTTAGAATAGAGTTTGCAACCACAAAATCATACTATAGATATAGGATTATGGTTATTAAGACATGTGGCTTGACGTGGTGCACGTAAGCTAGCCCGGACACCTCGGTTACAAAAATAAAAAATAAAAAATAAAAAAAGACATGTGGCTTGAGAGTTTTGTGGCAAAAAGTAAGTAGGTTGAGGCGCATGACATGGATAGTGAATTGAAAGAGAGTTGATGGTCAAGATCCATTATGTATCTTCACAAAACATACTAAATAATTTCTAGGACCTCTTTTATAATATTAAACATATTTTTCTTAATTATAGATTTTAAAGAGGAGTGTTAAGATAATCTATTTATTGTCATTTGATAAAATTGTAACCGTCAAGTTATTATTTAGATAAATTATAAAAATGATCCAAATTACAGAGTTTTACTAAAAGGATAGGTAGTTAATGGATAGTTAAGAAATATAAAATAAATAACTATAAATAAAAATTGCATAGAGAGTTTATGTTCTTTGGTTATAAAAACCTAAATCTAAGAGCAGCAAGAGAGTTGCAATTCAATAAGTTTCCAAATCCACTTTGGAAAGAATATGAATTATGATTAAGACTAATGGGATACTGACCTAATTTCTCCTAAACTGAAATAGGATAACAACATTAGTTGTCCTAAAGTGAAATAAGATAATATCCTAAATCTTACTCCAAGTAAAATAGGATAACATAAGTTATCCTAATCAATCTATAATACTCCTAATCAATGCAATTGAACTAAAATATAAGAAAACTAATGAAATAAAATAACACTTTAAGCTAAAATAATTTGTTCCTAAAATTAACTTTGACATTTTAACAACTTATTAATTCTCATAAGATGCCAATGTACATGTAAACTCAACCAAAAAATAATTACCTTTTTAGAAATTTTGATGCCATAACTCAGATTCGCAATCCAGCTCTTTTATGCTTTTAAGTATTATTGTCTGGAAAACTGGTAAGTACCAAGGTATTCTAAAGTGTTAAGATCGATTGATTGATATAAATGCAAAAATATTGAACGTTAGTGTCCACTTAAAAAAAAAATTAGCGGACGATCTATCATACAATAAAAAAGAAAAAGAAATCTGAACTACTTTTCAAATAAAACATTTAATTAATTTGGTGCATATGATACATATTAAAAATTGTATTGCACCGGACAAGAGTGGGAAAGGGGGCAGATATTGTTACCGTCACGGAGTTACTATTTCCAACAACTGCTGCACATATAAAATGATGTGAGACCCACTTTGAATTTTTTGGTGATATTAATTCATTGATTGATTAATCAATCCTACATTGCACAACACAAGTTGGTTCAATTTGGACGTTGAAGCCAAATTGGATTTGAATTTCAACAGTTTATTTTTTACTGTCGACTCAAAGTATGCCGTAAAAGAAATTGATAGTTTATAATAACTTATGGCATTGATTAGAAAACAACCGCTGTAGAGTGGAGCCATTGATGAAGTCAATTGATTAATTATATAGAGTGGCGTTATTTGAACCCCACCTCTAAACTAAAAAGATCCCACCTCCTAGTTTAGGGAGGGTGAAATTGTAGATTAGAAAACACTTTGCAGCTACGGCGGCATCCTATATACATCGTAATGTTAATCATAGAAAAATAATTCCTCTTTCTCCATGACTCAACGTTTCGTCGTTCTTAGTTTTTTCAATTTAAGTAGGCATTAAATGACTTCAGAAGGAAAATCCCTCGGTTGTTGGGCCAAAGAAACAAAAGAAAGAAGGGAGACTACGGCAGTTCAAAGCTGGACTCATGACATATTATATCGATGATCTATTTCTATTACCTCAACCTTATAGAGATCACATACGCAACACTAATAAGAAGGTGGGAAGAAGATAGGAAATAGAAGTGAAGTCAATTCTTATTTGTGTTTTTTTACGGTATATGAAACATAAATTCAGCAAGCTAGTTATTTTTACGAAACCTGCACCTCAACAAAAAGAATGAAATCAAGCCAAACGAAGTGGAAATACAATTCTGGATTAGTGGTTAAATGTTCTTCTAATTTTCTTTTGGGTAGGGCTATTTGCACCCCTTTTTCTGGTTAAAAATCTTGTTATCATAATAACCATAAAACACATTTAGTTAATGAAATAAGAAAATTTTATTAATACCTATTAATAATTCTTAAGATAAAAGCTTGGTCTAGAGCAGATTCTCTTTATTCTGATTATGGGGATTTCATCACAAGATCAAATCCTTTGCTCAAAGTAAAGCCCATGAAACTCAACGGATGCAAAGAGCTCTTTTCAGCACCTGCTCCTAACAAGTGAAAGTTGCTAGCACCCGCCAAATCTTGCTTGGGGCCGATCGATCCCTCGTTGAAGCAAATCAAATAATTTTTATTTTATTTTATTTGAAGTTATGGGCAACGACGACAAGATATTGTTGAATCCTTAAAAAATTGAATAACGAGAGAAGGATTGAGCCAAGTAGTGATACAACAACATTCATAAGGTTGGCAAGTAGAAAATGGTCAATTGAAGAGATTACGAGGGTTGCTGAAGAAAGCTTCACCGCTCCTCTTCCTCGTGCAGTTTAATTTAATGAAAGAATTAAAACCTATTAGAGTCTTAATAAAAAAAATTATTTCATTAACTAAATTTAATAATATATTATCTTATGGGTATAGTGGCAACAAATTTTTAACACCTACCACCTTTTCTTTTTTAGCCAAAAAAAATTATTACATTTTTACCCTGACTAAAAATAGATAATGGGTGTTTTAGTTTGGAAATGGGACTCAAATAGCGTCACTCTTATATCCAATGGCTAAGCTCATATAAGCTTGGCCATCTAATTAATCCAGTGGGGTTGTAAACTTTAAGTATTGAATTCAGTGAACTAACTCAAGAGGGTTGTTATTCAAACCCCATTAAATCTCTCTTTAAGCCGGCCCCATTTCTTTTTTCTTTCAATTAAACGAATACTTTAAATTGAAACTACCAAAAAGTATATTTATAAATATTCATAATTATACATATCATTTATTAGGCAGATACAGCTTTTAACATTTATTTCCATTTCTTTATGAAAACTAAACCCTTAATATTTTCCTAAAGTTATTTAAAATACTTAAAATATTAAAACTGTTTTCCTTAAAAATCTACATCACATCCTTCTTCATTTTTATTCTTGTTTTTCTACATTAAAAACTTTACCAATATAATAAATTTCCGTTATTCTTGTTTTTCTTCGTTAAAAATGACCTGCCGTTTTCTTTGTGGACAACAAAAGGCCTTGCCATGGTTTCAAGCATGGTTGGACAACCTATCTCTTGCGACAAGATGACTTCTGATCTTTCTAGATTGGAGTATGCGAGGGTATGTGTTTGGCTGAATGCAAATCCAAATCCGAGTTGAGTATGAGTGGCTTCCAAAGCATTGTCTTGAATGTTCCTCCTTTGGTCATCGATGTTCGGATCCAGCAAAGACTTTAGGTAAGGATAAGAAAGAGGCAAATACCTCTCTTAGCGGCCCTTTGAATAAGGGTAACAAGAATGAGGCAAATACCTCTGTTAGCGCCCATTTGCATAAGGGTAAAGAAGTGGCCAAGGTCGCTGAGAATTTGAAAGCTGTTACTCTTCCAACAAATTTTGTAACACATGATGTGCCCTTTAAGGCTGCTACAGTTTTGAGTACAGAGTCAGTATCAGATTCTGACTCTTTTTCTCCATTTGCGACTAACCAAGGTAGGCTATTGGGTTCCATCCAGTGTTCTACAATTCATGAGGCATCTGTTTCGTCAGGACGGATAAATACAGGGCAACCTCCTATGTTTTCTCCCTCTCGTTTTGAGCCTTTGAATAGGCTAAGTGATGAGGATCAACCCGATGGGATTGATCATACTCATTTGAACACCCCGAGTACTCCAGTAAAGAAAGGTAAGAAGGAGAAAAACAAGTAGATTAAGGTTTTACTTAATCATACTTGATTTTTTTCTATTTCTTTATGTTTGCACCATTGTGATCATTTTTTTTGTTTTCCTTTAATTGTTAGGCCAATTATGGTCATTGGAAATCTTGCTTTGTTCAGGCCGCCTGTAGCCTTTATTTTATGTTGTTTAGGCCATTTGTGATATTTGCTTTGTTTTTTGCTGCTTGTGGCTGTTATTTTTTGATCTTGGACTTTACGTCTTAGTTGTAATTCTTGGGGTATGCCCCTCGGATTTTTGTACATTATAATTTTTTGGATCTATATTACTAAGTAACTTTTCCAAAAAAAAAAAAAACTTAACCAATATAATAAATTTCCATTGCCTGGCAGCTTGCTACTTTTAATTGATAGAGAACAAAATAAGACTTTTGCTTTGTCTTTGCAATCAATGGGTAACTGGTTAGCTAATTGCAAGACAAAAAATAAATAAATAAATAAGTGGCATATATCAAATTTAAGTAAATACTTTTCCATATGCAGGGTGCAAGTAAAATTTTTTCAGATGAATAATCTTTCTCCAGGCATCATATCACTCTTCCCTCTCATTGCCAATATAGATTTCCTCTTAATTTTTGAAAAATTAATAAATATGAAGAAAGAAAAAGAAATTTTGAATTGTTTCTTGCGCTGAAAATATGCTCAGTTCATATTGTCAAAATTCAAACATGAACTTATTGCTCTTATGTTTGATCTTCCCACAAAAGTGAAGAATATTTCTTATTTTGGATATGACAATTATTAAATGAATGAACATATAATAAATGTAAATATTAAGTATAGCAAGACTATCTTCTCTTACCATAAAAAGAAAATGATATTGAGAAATTATGTAAAAATAGCTGTATTTTAATATATATATATATATATATATATATATATATATATTTAATGGAGGTTATTAAGAGATTTAGAGGGGCTTAAATAACAACACTCCTAACTCAATAAACCAAGTTGAGATTAGATATTAAACCTATTAAACGAGCCAATATTTTCTTTTTATAGTTTCGATATTAATGATGAATAATCTTTGTAGGTGATTTCGTTTCCTTTTATAGTAATTTATGCATTTTAAAGTTAATAATTGCAAAATATTGATGGATTAGTGGGTCACCCACCAATCTATCAATATTAATTAAAAAAAAAAAGAGAGTCTAATGAGTAGCCCACTTTAGACCCAACAAGGCCGAGCCCCTAAAAGATGGGCTTGATGAAAGTGTTGGGCCTTTGATAAAATTGATGGGCTGAGCTGGAGTGCATCCATAAACCTACATGGGGCTTTGCCACCCCAAAAAATCTCCTATATATATAGATACCTCAAATGTACTAAATGCGTATAAAATCTTTGTATATGTATGTGTGTGTTTGTATACATTTTATTAACCCTCATATTCATATGTTAGTCAATGACTGTACATCACATGATTTATCATCCAATATCGTTCCCCAAAATATAGATATGCAAACTTTTACATGTCAAAAACCATCGTCTAATAAATCATCCAAAAACATTGCCAATAAAAGTGCCAACACTCAAGGTTTTAATTCATGGTCCACAATCGAATTACAGAGTCTTCCCAAGTCTAGGCTAAAACCAACAAATATCTAAAATATCTGCCATGTTATCCTCCAAATTTGCTGAGAGCGGTTGGGTACATCACTATCACTTCCTCGTGCATCATCTTGTAAACCTAGCGAGAAGGTAAGCAATATGTCCCAGTCCCAGGAGGAAATCTTAACCTTACAAGCACTCAAAAGCATTCACACATTCATACAATTCAAAAATATCCATTAACCAATATAAAGGTTACAAAGATCATTACACAAGTATATCATGCATATTGAATGGCCAACCACGAAGATTGCCCCAAATCATTAGTTATCCATGCCTAAGTGCATCATACATATCCAGTAACCAACAATAAAAGTTGCATAAGGCATCCACCATTCATTTACAAGCATACAAATATGATTGATTCCTTGATCTAGTGTTTTCCTTGTATCTATATTCTAACACTAGAATCTTCATCTATATACATGTGTATCATTGTGCTCATAATAATCAATCTCATAGTCTAGTGGTTTGCTTGGACTGGTATCAAAATGGCTAATTCAAGGTCTAACACTAGAACCTTCATACCTGTGTTCCAATTAGACTTATGACATAAAAGCAGTCTATCCAAGTTCTAATACAATAATCTTCTTTTAAAAAATGATTTTCTAAAAGCACCATCCAATAGATACAATCTTCAAAAAATGTGTAGATGGTTTGGGGTGAATAGTAAAAATTTTAATTTTTAACTAGCATCTTTCAAAGTTCACTAAAAATCCATTTTAAAAACTAAATCCAACGAGACCAGTGACAAATTGAAACTTGACATGTCTAGTTTCTAAATCAATAATTAAATTTCCAAAAACATATGTCAACCGATATGGTTTTTCAAAATCGGATAAGTACTGATATAGGTGAACAATAGAAATTCCAACCTGCAAGAAATTTCCTTGAAAATCCACCAAAACTCATTTCAAGGCTAAATAAAGTGAGGCCAAGTAGAAATTGAAGTATAGTTGCTAAAAAAAAAAAAAAAAAAAAAAAAAAAAAAAAAAAAAAAAAAAAAAAAAAAAAAAAAACCTAAATCTACAAGTAAACTAGTAAACTAGTAACCATTTTGCACAAACTTAGTATTGAATCATGAGTCAATATTTCCTATGCATCAAGCTCAACTTCACAATCTCACAATCATTCCCCCAACACAACATCATCATGAAATTATCATCATGTGATGCTCAATCAATTAAATAACATACAAACATCTGAGATTAATCATCAATAGATGGCATCAAGAAAAACAATTTTAGTTTCTAGTTGCCAGGTTAACACCCCTACCTCACTTTCTAGCTCTGCCCTTTCTCCTCCTCTTCCTCTTTCCCTTCCTTTTCCTTCTCTTTCTCTTCTCTTCTATTCTTTCTCCTTCGCTCCCTCTTTCTTATAACCTCTCAAATTTCTAGAAAAATGAGATGTTTTGCATGTCTAACTTACTAAGCACTCTTCTCACTTATTCAAATGCATGGACCTGATTTTTTATGGGCTTAGTTACTCCATTTTAAGCCTGAACAAGTCTTCTAATCCAAAATTTGGTAAGACTAATTGGTCCATCAAGTGTAACTAAAGCCTTCAGTCAAGCCTTCTAATTCAAAATTTTATAAGACTAATTGGTCCGTCAAGTGTAACTTACGCCTACAAGTTCAGACTTAGCCTAATAAGCATATTAAGCCCAAGTTTTAGTAAAACTAATTGGCCTACTAAACCCAATACAATATAACACAAAGTCTAATAGCAAAATGCCAACCGCCAAAACAGAACAAAGTATCTGTTCCCGGTTGGAAAAATAAAGTATAAAATGTGAAGTACAATAGTAGTGCAAATAAAAGATAATTAATATGGAAAGGCTACAACTAGAATATAAAAAAGGGTGCAAATGACATAAAGAAGAAACACAATGGATAACAGAGCAAAAGATTTCTTGGAAAACTGTTATGTAATATGTATTCAAAGCTTGAAGTCGTATGAAAATACATTCGGCCGGAGAAAGCCATATTTATAGTGAAATGGACCAATCAGAAATTGGCAAGAATCTTACACTTGTTAAGCTAAAGTGATAAGCAAGGTTATATGTAATGGAGCCAAGGTGCTGTGTGTTACACATGTATGTATATTAATTAAATACTTTGACTTAAAACTTTAGATCAATTTATAGTCATTTATTCTAGCTAATTTGATGGTTGAGATTAAAAGTAAAAGTTTTAATTTAATTGAGCGTAATATACGCACAATTCACAAGTGCAAAAGATAATTAACATGTAGTCAAACACAAAACTAGGGACTTGTATTGCTTTCTTCTTTAAAGAATTATCCCAAAATCTCATGATACATGATTAAGCTCCCATTTGTTTTTTCACTTATCATTTAATAGGATTTATTAGGACTTAAAACTTTTTAGTACTTAATTTTAATAGAGTAATGTTAGGTATACAAACAAGTTGTACAACCTAACTCATACAACATGATATGACACAAATTCACTAAGTGGATAAAAATGAAAAATGAACTGATTAATTTTTAATAAATAAAATGAGACCCACACATCCAACAAATTTTTATCATGTCAGGTTGTATGAGTTAGGTTGTACGAACAAATTTACTTTAATGTGACAAATTTATCCTTATTATGAAAATAAAATATATTGATATTTACTATATTGTACAGCTTAAAAACTAAAGAATAATGATACTCATCATAAATTATATCTCAAATTTTGCAACTCAAATGGTATGTATTCAATTAATGATTACGAAGTGGATGATTTGATGATGTAATAAATAATATACTAGTTTTAAAATTATATCATCTCATTTGGGATGCATGATTTTGGGATAAATTTTAGGAAGTGTATAATCACTCAAAACTAAATACTTAATAAAATTAAAGCTAGAAATTATGATAATAATTGATAAACTTACAAAATTAAATTAAGATATCAATAATAATATTCAATAAAACTTACCTGTTATAAAAATATATATCTATTTAAATTAGTAAATATACTATGATAAGCTAAACACATCTATTTAAAATATAATATTGTTATTTATTAATTTTATTGGAAAAATAAAACTAAAAAATTTGAAAATCTACAACATTGTTAGAGCTGCCATCGACCGTTGTTGGCGTTGCATGTCTTGGACGCCACTGGTTTCATCTTGATTAGCTCTAGCCTACCTACAAGTCTATCGGAATGAATTTGGGGTGAAAAGATAGCGTTTGGCTGGAAAATGCTGAGAAAAATCAGACAACCAGATTTTTCTAGGCCTTTTTCGACCAAACGTCATCTTTGCTTCAAAAGCATTCTAATAGACCTGTAGATCATTCAGAGATTATCATGATGGCACTAACTGTGTTGTTTGACTCACTACAAGAACAATGGACGTTGCCAAAGACCACCTTGTAACTCCAACTATCAAATTCTTAATTAACCCACATAAATTTTCTATCTTGTAGTTCTGAAAATAGTTACTAAATAAGAGGAATGACATACATATAAACACACAGACATATATGAGATAGTGCATCTTACCTACTCAAGATTTTCACATTAAGAATTCTATTAAAAATTTGCAGCAAATCTGCAAAATCCTAACTATTTTAGAGTCTTTTTTTTTTTCTTGTTAGAAGATGTTTGAACTAACAAACAGATATTCGATGGCCCAAAAATTAATGTTTCGATCCAGAGGTCAGTTTATTCGCAAAATATCTGCTCAGAAGATTGTAGCGTAAGCAAAAGTTTTTCAGTGTCTATGTTCAACCTTAATTAGTTCGTAATTTAGTTTTCCTTTTGATATGTGGGAGTGCAAATATATTAACAACTAACAATAAAAATAAAAGTAATGCTAGACTTACAACATTATACAATATATATTCTACAATATGATGTAACAGTCTGTATTCAAAAATTCATTGGAGGAGAAAAAATAAAAATAGATGAGAGAAATTACATATCTAATAGGTTTTTGTAACTTAGGCTGTCACGTCATATTGTAAAATTTATATTGTATGAATGTTGTAAGTCTAGCATTACTGTAAAAATAAAAATAATGTTAGACTTACAACATTCATACAATACATATTCAACAACATGACGTGGCAGTCTACATGACAAAAATTCACTAGAGGAGGAAAAAACAAAAATGGATTAGGGAAATTACATCTCTAATAGGATTTTGCCACTTAAGCTGCCACGTCATATTGTAAAATTTATGTTGTATGAATGTTATAAATCTAGTATTAATAAAAATAATTTTTGTGCTGAAGTAAAAGCATAAACATTTCACCTGAATAGTTTCATGACTATTTAAAAACTAACACTTTGACGCTCATTTCATATACGACAGCTAGTTCTAGGGATTTTAATGTTATTTTTTATTAATATAAAGATTAAAGTTTAGTTTTTGAAACCTTTAGCTCTAAGTGAATTAAATCAAATTTTAAGGTTGTGAGGAACATCCCTCGAAAAAGAATATGGGTGGGGCTATATAAACCCTAAAAACGTTCTCCACACCCTCTTTTATAAAAAGAAAAAAAAAATCAATCATAATTTCATTAAAATCTTAAAAATCAATCATAATTAAAAAAAAAGAAATTCGAAAAAGTGCCGTACCTTATTACTCCGAAGCGTTTTTGGCTTCTTTAGGTAATTAAAAATAATTTCACTAACCATTGATATTTCTTCATTAGTTTTACAAACAAATCTCAAACTATATATAAAATAATTTTTTTGTTGGACTCCTCATTGACAATAATTTGTTTCTCCATAGCCCAAATATATGTAAAAATCGTATTTATTTTGATAGGATTTGATTCAAAGTAATTTTTAAAATTTAAGTTTTTTATAATATACCTCATGGGATAATTCTAATTTGCCCCCTGAAGTTAGGCCTAAAAAAAATTGAGGATCTCAGTTTTCTGAAATCTAAGAATGCCCCCTGAGGTTACTGTAGCACTGTTAGATTTAACGGGAAATGTATTAAACCGTTAGATTTAACGGAAAATGTATTGAATAATAACTTAATGCTAATATTAGATTTAACAAAAAATGTATTAAATAATAACTTAACGCTAATAAGCAGTAAAATAGACTATAATACCCTTTTCTAAATGGTTTCTAAAGCATTAAGTTACTATTTAATACATTTTCCGTTAAATCTAACGGTGCTACAGTAATCTCAGGGGGTAATTTTGAGTTTCAGAAAACTGAGGTCCTCAATATTTTTTTGGCCTAACCTCAGGGGGTAAATTAGAATTAACCTATTACCTCATAGAGAAAAAGAGATTAATATACAAACGGTTGAGACGAAAAATATTGATGGATTAATAGTTTTAATTTAGAATTTTTAAAAATATTAATTTTATGAAGATGTCATTATCATTAATGTTGTAAAAACCAATATAAAATTGATAATGGATAATGCAGAAAAAAAAAATCCAAATAGTAGCAGATAAACTATCACACACAAGTAAAAGAAAACTAAAATATATTGGGAAATCTCTCTCTCTCTCTCTCTCTCTCTCTCTCTATACATATATATATATATATATATATATTATGTTGTTAAATATATTGAATGAATTCAAATTATGAGAGGCTTTTTGTTTACTTACATATTTTATTTCTGAATTGTTTATTTTGGCTATGTCAGCGCAAGGAAATCTGGCTTCAAAGATTGAAAGCGAGTAAAGCAAGATAATTAAATTTGATGAAAATAAAATATATGCATATATAACAGTTTCTGAGTTACACATATGCAGCCTTTAATTAACCAATATAGTTACATAGAGAGTAGAGAGCTGAAATTAATTTCTTACAGATTCTATAAATTTATCAAACTTTGGATTCACTGAATCAATCAGATTTAATTAGCTCTATCTAGGCCTCGTACGTGTAGAACTCAAGCAAGCAGGGCCAGATATACAAAGTTACAGACAAATCTATTAATTTAACTTATCAGTGGCTCAAGATAAGGTATGCACGTAAACATTATAATTGTATACCCTAGAGATACCAAACCATGCACACAAATATAGAACTTGAATTAGTAAATCAATTAAGGTGAACCGGAGCAGGATTGTTTGGTGAAACAAACAGGACACAATTAGGGTAAGTAAAGTACTACGGCAGTGGCTAGAGGTGCTTAATTAATTAATTGAAATTAATAAATTAGGCATCACATTGGCTTTAGTGCAAAGACAGGCTTGACTCACGTTGTTCAATGATGGATAGATAAGTTAACCCCTTCTGGTTAGATTGAATCTGACACTAGGAATCTTGTACGTCCCCTCATTCATTTAAAACCTTTTAATCTTTGTTTTAAGGTGCTTTGGTCGGTGCCCAAAACCTCCTTAATTTGTAACGAAGCTTCGTGCGTGCAAGAGCACTGATCCGTCTCCCTCTCCTTGCAGGTTGCATGCGCGCCGATGGATACCATATCATTATCATATGTACATGGCGTATATACATTCACCCACACGAGCATGCAGACAAAAAACCTAATTAGTTGTCATGCTTTTCGATGAAATTTTATAATTTCTCCTGTCGGCTTCACTACGTCCATCGACTTCTAATCTTATTTCTTTGCAAAAGATTAGAATTTAGCTAACTACTAGTTAAAAATATATATAATTTTAGAATAATATTACATTTATAACTCATCTATAACTAATTTTTTTTATAACATAAATTACCAAAATATCAATGAATAAGTAAAAAATGAAAATAAACGAAGCAGATTAAATTACATGAAATAATAATTATTCATCCACGAATATTTTACTAACTCAGATTATAAAAAAAAATTATTATAAATGTATTGTAGGTATAATATTACTCATAATTATAAATATTTGTAGTTAAATATTTATCTATCCAATTTTAATTTTTAGTTAACTGAAGTAATATAAATCTTAATTAAAATGACTTATACGTGCATTTACTGTTTTAATTGTCCCTTTTCTCTTTTTTTTTCTTTTAAATATTATGGCATCATTCAAATACACGTGATGTGTTAGCAACCAATAATGCAACCTATCAGCTTTTTCTAAATTAATTTCATATAATGTGAAATATAAAATTTTACTGGTTTGTTGGTCGAGTGATTATTATATCACTTATTATAATTTTCTTCATTTATTATTATTTCCCGTCCTTAAATGAAGTTTCGATATATTAGATTGGATGAAGCTAATACAATGAATTCATTTTATTTGTTTTATTACTCATTCGAAAGTATAAGGTAAGAGCTTTATATTATATGTGAGAGGAATTTTAGATAATTAGATGTTTTCTTAACTGATTGGTATTGGTATTTAATTATGCTTTGGTTAAGATATGATTAAAGAGTAATACTACATCTACGACCCATTTCTAGTCAATTCTTTTTACAACCTGAGTTGACAAAAATTCACTAGAAAAAAAATTTATAATTATATTTCTAATTGGATTTTGCCAATTTAGGTGATAAGGAGAGTTGATTGTAAATGAGTTGTAGGTTTAACATTTTTAATGGTTAAAAAGATTAGGCTAAAGTTATAACACCAGATTATTAAAGCTCTTCAATTTTCTTTGAGATATTATAGTAGTACAGTCTTCATTGTAATTATATATACATTTAAAATATTAATTATACCTTATATTTTAGATATAATTATTATTTAAATGTAAAGAATTAATTTAATTGCCTATGTATTAATAGTTCCCATTTCAAAATATATTTTAGTAAATAAATACTGGATTGGATTGAAAAATATATAAAAATAAAAAAATAATTTTTTTCACAACCTATATGTGTTAAATGTTTGTAACGATCTAAATTAAACAGAGAAAGAAAAAAGAAAAGAGTGATACTAATTATAGCAGTTTTATCTATAATTTGATGTTCTATGAGTTTTTTCAAAAATTGTGTAAAATTTTAAAATAAACTTTTGACATTTTTGATGAAATTTTTTTAGTAATTTCTATTATTAAATAAAAGATTTTACTGAACTTTACGATCAACAAAGTAATTTTATGCCATAGTGTATGTGTTACGTATAATATTTATCATATATAGGCAGAATTTAATAAAATATTATTTCTAGGGATGAAAACTAATACTGTTACTTTCATATATTCTCATGTAATAATTAGTTTCCAAAAAACAACTGAAGAGATAAAACTTTATCTTATGGAGTATTTTATAATTTGTCTATGAAATATAGCTAAAAAAGCAGCATTAAATATTGAAGGGCACCTGACACGTAGGGATGATAATTTTATCCACGTATCGCGTACCCATACCCTAATAGGGAGGGCATAAATATCACTTTTATAGATTTGGGTAAGGTAAGGATGTGAAAAATTGGATCCTAAAGGGTATGGGTAGGATAAGAGTATGAGTCTAAACCCTACACATACCCTACTCATACCCTTCATACCTTTTAAATATCCTATTAAATAAATTATTAATATTAATTAAATAAAATATAAAAATTTTAATACCTAAAGCATAAAATATATCGTTTTAAAGTAACTTAAACTTCATTTAATACTAAATTATATTGTTTCATCATTTGATGTTATATGAGTTGTCGAGTTGGGGTCAAAATCACGATCGATAATTGCAAGAACAAATCTTGGAGGGTTTTAGCATTACTTTTTTTTTATGGTCCTTTTAGTTTTTTTTTTTTTGGTTAATTGTTTTTAAAATAAATTGCAAGAAGAAGATCATAAAAGCTTTTGTTAATTAACTTTTTTTTTTTTAGTTAGATTTTTTAGTCATGTTTGGATTTTGTTTAATGTAATTAAATTATTAGTATTATTTTTTATTGGATCCTATGGGTATCCTTTTATAAATGGGTAGGATATGGTTTTTCATTAATCAATATGGGTAAGGTATGTGTATAAAACTTAAGACCCTCGAAGAGTATGGGTATCAATTTTTTAATAAGAATAGGGTATGGATACTGCCCTACCCTACCTTATCCTACCTATTGCTATCTTTACTGGCACAACTCTTAAACAAACAAATAGTGGTACTTTTTTTTTTTTCTAAGTATCAACAAAAAATATAATCAGACTTTTTAGGACAAATATTATTTTAACCAAAAAACGAATAATATTTTTTAAAAGTAAACCTCAGCTGGAGAAACGGCCAGCAAATGGTTTACGTACCGATTTGTACCATACACTAGAATTACATTTTTTAAGCAAAAAGACACATTAATTCGGATTATAAAATTTATCAATTTCTCTAACTCCTTGATGTTTGAGTTAAAATTTTAATTCGGATTATAAAACGGTAAATTTCTCTAACTCCTTGTTGTTTGAGTTAAAATCAATCATATCCCCTCAAATTTCAGTACTTTTCTTAATTGACCTCAAATTAGAACAGTTTACTAATTTCAACGGTTGAAATTAAGTTTATTACTTTGCATGGTTGAGTATTTTTAGGTGTTTTTTTCTTCACTAGTTTATTATTTTCTTTTTTTATTACATAATTTGTTTGATTATTTTGAATAGTTAGTCATTTTAAAGTTTAAAACGTGAGTAAATTTAGGAATTGTTACAGTCATATGTTAAAATAGATATGGAGATGTGGGAGATTAACCTGCAATTTTTTGAGGTTAAGTGGAAGGTTGGGACTATATTAGTCCACGTATCCAAATAAAAAGAAAATATTAATTTACAATCTATAGGTAATTTAAAAACTCTACAATCTGATATAACAAGTAACACGATAAAATCGTATTGAAAATGTAACTTTGCCTATTCTTTTTTGTTTTTCCCTTCTCCACTAAATTTTTGTCATGTAGACTGTTATATAAAATTATAAAGTTTGGGTTATATATATGTTGTAAGTCTAGTATTACTGAGATAGAATATCCAAAAATTAATACTTTGGCCATTATAGTTTAACAAAAACTAATATTTAAACTATTAAAATAATTAAAATATATTAAATATATTGATAAAAGTGCTTTCTGTGGGAATAATCTCTATAGACATGTGGCAATTCACATAGCTTCACCCAAGTTATTTAACAAGTTACACGACTGCAATCCATAGATAAAGACACGCGAAGACTCTTTTGATAGTCAATTAATTACCCACCATCACTTCATAAGTGACCATAATTGTGGATGATTGGCCATGACCTCGTTGTCATCGTCAACCAATATCTCTTTTTGGCGGACACGATTTATCAGTCTGCATAATTAAATTCTACTGTAAGAAAATACCCTCTCAAAGGAGAGATCCAAGTTAGAACAGTCTCTATATAGGCGATTTCTGATATATTAACTGGAGAGTTATAAGGCCAACTTTGACACAAATGTCATCAACCGTATTTGGTTTTCTTTCTGTTGGAAATGATCATTGCATGGGTGACAAGCATTTAAATTATCCTCTATCTCTTAGAGAACAAGATCTTTTGGTCCTTTGAGCCTTGACCAATCATGAACATCTTATGCTAACATATCTTTTATGATTCAATGGTGTTCATTTTGAAAATTTTTGGGTGTAATTTCGTTAGCCCAAACCTCAAAGTGACTGTGGGGAGGTGAGCCAAAATTATTGAAATTCAAGGGGATATGATTGATCGAAGCTCAAACGCTGGGAGATGCCAAAAGTTTTTCCATTTATAGAAGATGTACAAGTGTCCAAATTAAATGGGGAACTTAACAGCTAATTGCTTGCGAGTTGCGAGTGGAGATGGCCATGTGTTGTTGGCCAGAGTTGTCTAATCACAACTGGCTGAACCAATTGTCTTTTAACAAAAATTTTCCAGTCCGTACCTAATCATTTTTTTTTCGTTTTGTTTTAAAGGATTTGAGTTTGTTCGTTTCGTTGCATTCTACGCGGCCTATATTCGCGTTTTAGTGAAAACTCCTAATTAGTGCACGTGGTGGGATCCACTTGAAAACATCAACATTGTGTATGTCTCGAGATTTAACCCATTTATATTTTTCGGAGGGTAAAATAAATCCGTACAATTATATCTTTATAATTTTTTTATAATTAATTTTTTTATAATTTAAATTGAAAAAATAGTAACAGATAAATAAAAAATATTAAATTACATGATATAATAATTTTCTATCTACTAATATTTTATCAACTCAAAATTATAAAAGAGATTTGTAAATGAGTTATAGGTAAAATATTATTTTTAATTCCAAAACAAAATTTATCTTCATCTTCATTTTTCTATATGATTAATCATCAACTATTACACATAACTTTATATAACCAGTACAATTGAGTAAATCATGTTTAATTGTATTATAATTATAATAAAAAATATTTTATAAAAAAATTGATTAGATAATTTCATCTCTAAAAAAATTTATAAATAACTCATATAAGCTTACAAAAAGATTTTTTATTATTTTTTACATTAATTTTTTAGTTAAAGGTCAATCTATTAAGGCCAGTTTTTGGGTGTCGTAGATAAGGAAACAATCAACTCTACTATGATTGATGTAGAAATAATCAATTTACAAAATTTTATGAAAAATTTTAAGATTTGTGCTATTCAGAGGTAGTCTATAGTTATTTAGTATATCAACTTTTAAAAGTGTTGTTGAATTTAAATGATCAAAATAGACTTTTTTATTTGATAAAATAACTTTAAAATTTTTAAAAACATATTTTATTATTTTTAATTAAGTGTTAAGAAAGTTATAAAATATATTATGTTGGTATCAACGTGCATGTGCCATGCACATGATATTTTTGTCTAACTTGTGATAAAATAAGAAGATTATATTGTTTATTATTTTACTATTTCTAGAAGTATATTTTAGGAAGTATCTGATTCATAATCAATATCCTCTTAGAATAGAACATTAGTTAATGTATCCTAGTTAAAATAGGAGAATATTTATTTGTGTCCTAATTCCTTTAGGAGTTAATTATATCACTTCCTATTATATTTGTCTTTATCCTAATAAGATTTTGATTATGATATTTACAGGATCTTAAGAAGTTTTGATCAGTCATCAAATATATATATATATATAACGTTATGTTTTCATAACGGATGTATGATGGTTGTGTAATTTCATATCACGGCATTCCAGAATTGAAAGGAGAGCTTCAACGTAAATTGGGATGCTTAATTGATTTGATTTTATGAGTGTTTTATTCATGTATGAGAGATTGTCATCGTACATGAATTGTTGATTACGTCTGAGTGAGTTAGTAGACACTTGAGAGAACTTGCGAGTTAAGTGTTTATATAATTCAATGTTAGACATCGTGGTTAATATATACTTAACAGTGTGTTGTTAAGTTATCTGTGACAGATAGTGAGAAGTGTCACTAGAGTTTAATCTTGGCAAGATTTTGTTTTACAAAGATTAGGTTAGTGTATGAGAGTGAGTCAGCACTGTAAATGATCCTAAAGATTGTACAAACAAGAACTTAGTGAATTGCAGCTCTATAACTGTCCGTGGATGTAGGTTTTATAACCGAATCACGTAAAATCCTCCTGTGCTGATTTACATTATAGTTTACTGTTATAATTCTTATAACTGCATACTTCTAGAACTTACAATTGGTATCAGAGCAGGTTCACTGATAGACAAGTGAAGAAAACTATCACATTGATCTGGAAGAATGGAGTTTATTCTCAATGGAGGATCTAGAACACAACCACCTATTCTTGATGATAATAATTATTCATATTGGAAGGTAAGAATGATGATGTATATTAAATCTCTTAATCACAGGGCATGGACCAGTTTGCTTAAAGGATAGACACCGCCAACAAAGTTGAATGCTTTTAGTGATGTTGAACCCAAATTTGAGGAGGAATGGACTGATGAAGAATACAGACGTTCAAGCTGGAACTCAAAGGCTCTCAATGCAATTTTTGCTGCAGTGGACTTAAACAATTTTGGACAGATTTCTAGGTGCAAAGAGGCCAAGGAAGTTTTGGACATACTTGAGGTAAAACATAAAGGCACTAGATCTGTTAAAAGATCTAAATTGATGAGACTGAATTCCTAATTTGAAAATTTGATGATGCATGAGGATGAGTCAATTTCTGAGTTTTACTCTAAGATATGTCATATCACAAATTCGGCATACATGCTTGGCAAAATTTTCACTGATGCAGAAATTGTTAGCAAAATAATTAGGTCTGTTTCAGATAAATTTCAACATAAAATTTCAGCCATTGAGGAAGTTAAAAACATTGATGAGATGAGGGTTGATGAACTGATTGACATTCCCCAAAACTTTGAAATTAATCAGAGTACTAGGAAGCAAAAAGGAAAAAGCATTGCATTAAATGTTAAAACTGAAAAATCTGATGATGAAAGTAATGATGAACTTGATGAAAATGATTCTAAACAGATTGCTTTTCTAACAAAGAATTATGTCAAGTTCATGAAAAAGAATTTCAGGAAAAAGAATCAAGGAAAGCCATCAAACTCAAATGAAGACAAGTTCAAAAAATTCAACAAGGAGAATGACAAGAAGAAATTGAAGCAACCTGATAAGAAAGGACAGATTCAGTGCTATGAATGTTCTGGTTATCGGCATATTCAGTATGAATGTGCTAATCTCAAGAAGAAAAACAAAGGCTTGACAGCTACCTGGAGTGATGGATCAGAATTTGATTTGGATGATCAAGAATGGATGAGTAATTTTGTTGCATTCACAACATCAGCAGCTGATAAAGGGAAAGCTGTTATGATTGACAAAACAGAACACTGCAAAACCAATGCTGATCATTCAGATGAAGAAGATGGTCCAAAATACTATGAAGAGTTGCAAGAGACTTATAATGCACTCTATGTTGAATGGCTGAATCAGAAGGAAGAAATTAAAACCTTGAAGAAGGAGATTGAAGTACTGACATGTGAAAAATCTTATGTTGAAAACCGTATTACAGAACTGGAGATTGCTTTGACAGACAAAATAGCACATGTTGAGAAAATCACAACAGAGCTCATTGAGAGCAAAAGATGTGTTGATCAACTTAGAATTGGGTCAGTTAAACTTGATCAGGTCTTGAGTCTTGGAAGAGACAACTCCAACAAACATGGATTGGGATACACGGAAGGTAATGTTGCATCTTCATCAAAAACAGTGTTTGTAAATGCTTCAACATCAGGTAAAAATTCTGAACCTAACTTAATAAGGTCAAGTCCTAGTTCAAAAAGTAATGAAACATTTGTTTCCCCTCTGAGTTCTTTCAAATCAAGTCCTGAAAAGGTAAGAAAATTCATTCCAATTTGTTTTTTTTTTTTTTGTGGTAAAAAGGGACACATTAGGCCTAGATGCTTTAAATTGTTGAATCTCTTGCATAAAAGATCAAAAAAGTTCAAACTGTTACCAAAGCCACAACTACAGTGGGTTAAGAAAGAGAAGACAGTATGCAATGTTGCTCTTACTACTCTTAAACAATCTTCTAACGATTTGTGGTATTTTGGCAGTGGCTGTTCCAGGCATATGACTGGAAATAAACAGTTTTCGAAAAATTTTAAAGCATGCAGGGAAGGGAATGTCACTTATGGAGATGGAGCAAAGAGTAAGAGCATTGGCAAAGGCACTTTAAATGTCAAAGGCCTACCCAAATTCCAAAATGTCTTGCTGGTTGAAGGTTTGAAAGCTAATCTAATTAGTATTAGTCATATATGTGATGACAAATATATTCTTAAATTCACACAAAACAAATGTATGGTCTTCAATAACTTTGTTAAATGCATTTTAGAAGGATATAGATCTTCGGATAATTGCTATATGGTAAAAATTGCATTTAAAGCTAAGATTTCAGATTTGGAATTGTGGCATCAAAAATTAGGTCACCTAAATTACAAAGACTTGGTTAGATTGACTAAGATAGGTGCTATAAAAGGAGTTCCTAAATTTGATGACAATGTAAATGAAGTTTGTGGACCATGTCAAATGGGAAAACAAATTAAAAGTTCACACAAATCCAATCCACATCTTAGCACTTCCAAAATACTTGATTTGCTTCACATGGATCTTATGGGTCTCATGCAAATTGAAAACATTACAGGTAAGAGATACATATTTGTTTGTGTGGATGACTTTTCAAGATATACTTGGATTGATTTTATTAATAAAAATCTGACACTTTTGAAGCTTTCAGGAATCTTTGTGTTAATCTTGAAAATGAGCAAAATAGGAACATTGGCAGGATAGTGAGAATAAGGAGTGATCATGGCAAGGAGTTTGAAAATATTAGCTATGCTGATTTTTGCAAATATCATGGTATTGATCATGAATTTTCAGCTCCCAAAACCCCTGAACAAAATGGCATTGTGAAAAGGAAGAATAGAACTCTTCAAGAGATGGCTAGAGTGATACTCAATAGTAAAAAGTTGATCAAAAGGCTATGGGCTGAAGCAATAAGCACTGCTTGTTATATTTCAAATAGAGTTTTTCTAAGACCTGACACTAACCAGACACTTTATGAAATTTTAAAATATAGAAAACCTAATTTGAAATATGTTAATATTTTTGGATGCAGGTGTTACATCTTAAATAACAGAGAGCTGTTAGGAAAATTAGATCTAAGAAGTGATGAAGGAGTTTTTGTGGGATATGCACAAAACAACAAAGCATTTCGGGTTTACAGTCTTTGAAGTAAGGCAGTCATGGAATCTGCAAACGTAGTCTTCAATGATCTGGATGATTATGCAGAATACTCACAAGAGGAAAGCATAACCAGCTTTTTAGAAGATATAGAGAAATCAGATTCTGACAACAACAATAATAAAGATTAGTTAGTTATGAAAGAGGAAACAACTGCTGTTACATCAGACACAACAATGAAAACTGACAACTCAGATCTGAACAAAGACTCAATCTGAAATGAAGACAAAAGGAAAGATCCACCCACTTGGATTCAGAAAGCACATCCAACCAGCTCTATTATTGGGACACCAGATGGCATGATGAAAACTAGGAGCAAGATTGCATGAAGCTTTGTATGGATTGAAACAAGCTCCTAGAGCTTGGTATAAAAGGTTGACAAATTTTTTTGATCAACAGAGGTTACAAAAGAGGCAGCAATGATAAGACCTTATTTATCAAACATGCTTCTAACTATTTTATTATTGCTCAAATATATGTTGATGACATTGTTTTTGGATCAACTAACAAAAGTAAAACTAATGAGTTTGTTAATTTGATACAGGAAGAGTTTAAGATGAGCATGGTAGGAGAATTAAATTTCTTTCTTTGATTGCAGGTTAAGCAAATGAATGATAGGATATTTATATCTCAATCAAAATATGCTAAAGATATTGTAAAGAAATTTGGGCTTGAGAATTCAAAACCAATGAAAACTCCTATCAGTACTAACCTGAAACTTTCAAAAGACAATGCAGGAAAAGAGGTTGATGCAAGTTTGTATAGAAGCATTATTAGCAGCCCGTTATACCTCACAACAAGTAGACCAAACTTGCGCTTTAGTGTAGGACTTTGTGCAAGATTTCAAGTAAATCCCAAAGAATCACATCCGGCAGCAGCTAAGAGAATCATCAGGATTTAGTGATGCTGACTGGGTAGGAAATGCATATGACAGAAAAAGCACATTAGGAGGATGTTTTTATCTTGGTACTAACTTGGTCTCTTGGCACAACAAAAAGCAGAATTCTATTTCTTTATCTACTGTTGAAGCCGAATACATAGCAGCAGGAAGTTATTGCACACAACTACTGTGGATGAAGCAAATGTTGAGTGATTATAGTGTTGAACAGAAACCCATAATTGTGTTTTGTGATAATCCCAGTGCTATAAATATTTCCAAAAATCATGGTTAGAATTCTAGAACAAAACACATTGACATAAGATACCGTTTTATAAGGGAACTTGTAGAGTCTAAGGTGATACACATTGAACACATCTCCACTGATAAACAATTGGCTAACTTGTTCACTAAGGCATTAGATATAACAAGATTTGAGAATCTAAGAAAGGCCTTAGGCATCTATCAATTATCTGAATAAACACTACTTACTGTTATGTTAATTGTATCTGCAATATCATAAGTTTTCTTCTAATTTAGCATGTGTGAGTAGGGTTGGCAAAAAAACCCGGGTTTACCGGGTACCCGGATTTTACCCGGAAAATCCGGGTGAAAAAAACCTGGATTTTGCGATTTTTAAATCCGGGTGCGGGGATTGTTTAAAAAAAAAATCCGGGTGCGGTGCGGGTGCGGTATTGTCAATAAACCCCGCACCCGCACCGCATCCGCATAATTCTTAAAAAAATTAAGAAAAAATAGGAAAAAGTATGAAAAAATCCGGGTTTTTTCCGGGTAAGGATAAAAATGAAAAAAAATTCGGGGAAATCCGGGTTTTTTTCCGGCTGCGGTGTGGATGCGGTATGTAATATCCTAAAACCCGAAAAAACCCGGAAAAACCCGGAAAAATCCGGAGATTTTTCGGGGTCCGGGGAAATTTTTTTTAGTCCGGTCCGGGTGCGGAATGGCCAAACCCGCACCCGCACCGGACTTTTGCCATCCCTATGTGTGAGCTGTAATATAGAAATTGTGTGAATGATGAAATAATGGTTTAAAATGAAAAATACAGAGAGGGCTACCAATATATGATGTATAAAAGCTGTCATTGAGAGTAACCTTAAGGTATCTAAGAAATATGTTGAGGTCACCCACTCAATAAAAAAGGGCTACCTCTATACTGTGTGAAAGCTACTGTATTAATAATCCAATGGGATTAAAATACGTCAAAATAATATTTTTGACATTTCAAACAAGTGAAAAGAAAGATGAAAATAGCTTTCATGTGAAAGTAATTAAACAGCTTTGAAAATATGTTGTCTTAGAATGATTCATATGATATTCAAATATTGTTGTTATGTTAATTTTAACTATTTTCTGTTATGTTTTTTGTATCATACAATGCTCTTTGTGCTAATCTGAAATTTGATTTATCTTGTGTCTATGTGTTAAAATGCCATGTCAGCTATATTGAATTGAGGGGGAGAAGTTTTAGTGACAGGAATCCTAACTCTATTAGAATTTCTTATTCTAATGGAAATCAAATTTTGAAATCCTATTCATTAATGATAGTTATTAAGCGGCTTTGGAAAGGGAAATTAAAATTAAATTTTGTTGAAAACAAATTTAAAAAATTCAGCAAAGTATATTACGAGAATAGTTAGGGTGTTTCCTGTTCATACCATACTCCAACTACAGTTTCGACACTTTCTCTCTCGTCTTGCTATTTTCTCTCTGCTCTAAGAAACTCTTGCAGACTTGAAACCTTAACAATGGCAACCACCTTAGAATCCTCAAAAACATACAGCTCCTTATCTTTACAAAATGACTCTGGTTACAACAGTAGTAACAGTGAACAGTCGTCTAATTCACAACAATCTCAAGGAGAGATCCCGATTGATCCTGCTATGAGCGAATATGAATTGATTCCAATAAAGAAGATGAAAGACAAGGTGAAGCCAAAGTATAACAAGTTCCTCACAGCAGCCGTCAAGCAGAAATTCTTGAAGTATACCTCAAAAAGGAAATTACAGATGGAAAGGCCAGTGAAGCTGACCGACTTCAACAACTATGGTCTGAGTGAGCTTTTTGAGTCTATATACTGGACTCGTACGGTAAACAATTTCCTACCCCTTATGAAGTCATTAATTCAAGAGTTCTATGCTAATATCTCTACTTCAATTGATGATCCAAAAAGCTTTCATTATCATAGAGTGTATTGTAGAGGAAAGTTTGTGAAATTCTCACCGATTGTCATAAATACATTCTTTGATATACCAATAGGAAGCTTGCATTCTCTGGATGAGAATTTTGATATGGCTGTAGTGATTAAAGAATTGACTGGTAGAGGGGATATAGAATGGAAATCGAGGGATGGAATTGACCAGCAATATCTCAAAAAGAAGTATCGGGTGATGCATAAGATTGCACGATTTAACTGGCTTCCCTCATCAAACCAAAACCAAGTCAGGGAAGATAGAGTGAAGTTTTTATTCTGTTTGGGCACCAATTGACCAATTAATTTTGGTTTATTGGCTTATAGAATGATTGTTCAGATTGCTCCATACAAATCTGACTATCATTTACTTGTTTTTCCATGTGTAATTCAAGGAATTCTAGCAAAAAATGGCATCCCTATAAGCCCCAAAGAACATACTGAAACTCTAACTAAGCCAATCACCATAGGTTTTTTACATAGGTTGCATGATAAATCTGATCTCCCTACACCAGAACCAAAACCCAGGAGAGTCAGGAAACATCCCATGAGCAATGTAGAAAAACAACTTGCTGTGATAAATTCTGTCTTGAATGATATTGTGCAGGATCTTAAAGACATCAAAGTAAAACAATCTATTTTGGAGGTTAAGCTTGCAGGACAATCTAGTGTTGCAGAAGAACCTCCACCTGAAGCCACAACCATACCACCTGCAGAACACATTCAGGAACCTCCTCCTGTAGTAGACACAACTGCACCAGCCACACCTCCACCATCTACACTTGCAAAAGAGTCACTGGTACCTTCTCAACAACCTGCTGTTGAGTTGCATACAATAGAAACCAGTGTTGAATGACTTGATAAGGAGATTCGCAAGATTGTTGTTGAAGTTACCACCACTTCCTCTGAGACAACTGAAGCACAACCTGCTCCTGAGCCTACTGAGCAGCCTACAAAATGAAGACTGGCAGGATCAAGAAGCACTTCGGCAGTTCCTCTTCCCCACCTGTTCGCAAGTATCCAAGATTGCGTTAGTTTTTGACAACTTGTCCTGAAATCAAGGGGGAGAAAAAGTTTATGATCTTTTTGTTTTGTTCTGTTTTATTTTTGATCCGTTTTGTTTTTGAACTAATCTTTTTTTTGATAATTCTGTCTGATATTTTTGTTGTTCTCCTTCAAGGCAGTATGTAAGGAGTAAGGCATGTTGGGAGTAAGGCATGTTTATGCTTTGTATGCATTAGAACTATTTTTGGCTGTGTGTTGTTTCTTTTCTGTGTTATGTGTTTTTATCTGCTTATTTCATTTGATGTATGTTTTTTATCACTCTGATCATGATTTAGTTAAAGTGATGTTTGACATGTTTGTCTACTACACTTTGTATTGTTTTGCAGGATAAACACCTTCAGACGTTGTTCTGTTATATGATTTGTAACTGCATTCTGTTGTTAGTTTCTTAAGCATGATATTGCTATTCTCTAGATCATGATTGCTTATAGTTATGTCTGACTTATCTTTGAGTGAATTTTTCTTTTATCAGAAATAGTGTAGTGTTTTCATCACAAGTTGCCAAAAAGGGGGAGATTGTTGGTGTCAACGTGCATGTGCCATGCACATGATATTTTTGTCTAACTTGTGATAAAACAAGAAGATTATATTGTTTATTATTTTACTGTTTCTAGAAGTATATTTTAGGAAGTATTTGATTCATAATCAATATCCTCTTAGAATAGGACATTAGTTAATGTATCCTAGTTAAAATAGGAGAATTTTTATTTGTGTCCTAATTCCTTTAAGAGTTAATTATATCACTTCCTATTATATTTGTCTTTATCCTAATAAGATTTTGATTAGGATTTTTACAGGATCTTAAGGAGATTTCGCCCAAGCATCCAATATATACATAACGTTATGTTTTCATAACGGATGTATGTTGGTTGTGTAAGTTCATATCACCGCATTCCAGAATTGAAAGGAGAGCTTCAACGCAAATTGGGATGCTTCATTGATTTGATTTTATGAGTGTTTTATTCATGTATGAGAGATTGTCATTGTACATGAATTGTTGATTAGGTCTATGTGAGTTAGTAGACACTTGAGAGAACCTGCGAGTTAACTGTTTATGTAATTCAATGTCAGACGTCGTGGTTAAGATATACTTAACAATGTGTTGTTAAGTTAACTGTGACAAAGAGTGATTAGTGTCACTACAAGAAAAACAGTTTTTTGCGACAAAATTTTTTGCGACGAAATAAAATTCGTCGCAAAAAGCGGCCTTTTGCGACAAAATTATTATTTCGTCACAAAAGTTAGCATTTCAAAAGAAAAGATATTTTGCGAGGAATTTTTTGTCGCAAAATAAAACCTTTAGCGATGAATATTCATTTCCTCGCTAAAAACTCGAGTGACTAATTAGGGAAGCATTTTTTGCGACGAGATAAAACCTATTGCGACAAACTTTTCATCGCAAAACGTATTACACAAAGATGGGATTTTGTGACAAAAATTTTATAGCAACATGAACATTTTTTGCGACAAAATTATATTTCTCGCGAAAAAAAGACCTTTTGCGACAAAAAATTCCCCGCTAAAAGCCATTCTAATTTACTATACATATATGGCAATACTTGACATTTTGCGACGAAAAAATAATTTCTCACAAAATGTGACCTTTTACGAGAAAAATTTTCTCGCAAAAAATTGATTTTTTGCGGCAAAAAATCTATTTTTTGAGACAAAAAATTTTCTAGCAAAAAGCCATTTTAATTTACCATGCATACGTGGCAATACTGGACATTTTGCGACAAAAACATGATTCTTCGCAAAATGTGACTTTTTGCGAGGAATTTTTTGTCGCAAAAGGTCTATTTTTTGCGACAAAACATTCCTCGCGAAAAGCCATTTTAATTTACTATGCACACGTGGTAATACTGGACATTTTGCGACAAAAACGTGATTCCTCGCTAAATGTAACTTTTTGCGAGGAATTTTTTGTCGCAAAAAGTCTATTTTTTGCGACAAAACATTCCTCGCGAAAAGCCATTTTAATTTACTATGCACACGTGGCAATACTGGACATTTTGCGACAAAAACGTGATTCCTCGCTAAATGTGCGACTTTTCGCGAGGACATTTTTGATTCCTCGTCGCAAACGGTCTATTTTTTGCGACAAAACATTCCTCACGAAAAGTCATTTTAATTTACTATGCACACGCGGCAATACTGGACATTTTGTGACAAAAACGTGATTCCTCGCAAAATGTAACTTTTTGCGAGGAAAATTTTCTCGCAAAATATGTATTTTTGCGAGGAAAATTTTCTCGAAAAAAATAGATATTTTGCGACAAAAAAATAGACCTTTTGCGACAAAAAATTCCTCGCAAAAAGTTATTTTTTTAAAATTAAAACTTAATAACTTTCCTCTTTTGTTTTCTTCTCTTTGTTTATGGTTCGTCTAATATATAAGTCTTTGTTTAAAAAATGACAAAAAAAAAAGAATAAAGAAAGTATTAAAAATCTAATTTGATTTTATATAAATTGATAATTTTTAAATATAGTAGGGTCATTTGGATATTCATATAAATTTTTATTAAAAAAAAAGACCCTTTGTGATTCCATTCATGCTTTTAAATGTGAAAAACTATTAAGATTAGTATTTGTAAAAGAGATAAATAATTAAAATAAACTCTATGTGTGTGTGTGTGCGTGTGTGTGTGTGTGTGTGTGCGCGCGCGTGAGTGTGTGTGTGTGTGCGTGTGTGATATGAATCGTTAATAATCAAATAATCAAGCATAAAATTTATTGCTAATTATTTATATATAATCTAATTTATGTATCATTTATATATGTCTAACTGCTAAATTACAATTATGATAAACTTATTACTATGACTAATTTTTAATTGATGAAAACGAGATTGGAAAAAAAATCCAACTTCTAAAAATCTAATTTATTTTTCAATGTTAATTATATGTCAAATAAACATAAATAAATAAATAATTAATAATCATGTAATGTTGCCTATAATTATGTTTTTTATTTTTTTGTTATAAAGTGTATTAATTTAGACAGTATATTTTTCTTAGACTTTTAATTTTTATCGTATAGCTTTGAGTAAATTGTTGAGATATTTTAAACAATTGTTAGAGTTTATTTTAAGGGAGATAAATAATTAAAATGAACTCTATAACAAAAAATAAATACATTTGTTACATATTGATTACTATATAAATAATTAATCATTTACTGGTAAATGGCAAAAACTAATTTTCAATTCGTAATACATATGATACTTGTAGCATATGTATATGTATATATGTCTAATAATTAAATTACTTATATGAAAAAAATATTTTTATAATTGTAATATTTTTAATAATTGTTATTTTTATAAAAAATGGATAATTAATTTAAAGGCATTCTATACTTGAAAATAAATGCAATTTTGTTACATTTTTATATAATTATAATATGAATAAGTAATCATTTACTAATCAAATTAGAAAAGCTTATTTTCAATTTCTTATAACAACAAATATGACATATATAGATATCTAATTATTAAATTACAACTATTACAAACTTATGGTTTGCATTTGTCAAGATATTTTAAATATTAATTGTTAGCATTTGTAAAATGAATAAATAATAAAAAAATATTCACTAAAAGTAAATGCATTTGTTACATAATAATTATAATATGAATATTTGATCATTTATTTATTAAAGTATTAAAAACTTATTTTCAATAACTCGCACATGACAATTATGTCATATGTATAGATGTTTAAGTATTATGCATTTATTAATGATAGTTGAATTGTGTGTATTTTGTTAACACTTTAATACATATGATAGTTATGACATACGTTTATATGTTAATAATTAAATTATCTCCATCACAAATTAATTTTTTAAATTTGTAAAACATATTTTTAGTGTTTTTAAAAGAAATAGATAATTAAAATAAATTATAGCTAAAATGAATAGAATCTTTTTGTTACATATATGATTATAATATCAATAATTAATTATTTATTGATCATTAAAGAAATTTATTTTTGTAATTCTTCATATAACAACTATGACATATGTATAAATGTCTAACTATTGTTTACATTTGTTAAATAATTCTTGAGTTGTTGTACCTATTTTATTAACATTTTAATACTCAATAAAAAATAATTAAATACCATATAATGTTTTATATTTCTATTGTATATGGTTGTTATATTATTTATTAATTTGTCATCAAATTATTTAATACCAATCCAATATTATATAAATTTAATTATGGATGAAAATTTAATTAATAAATAAACTTATAATTATCCAAGTCTAAGTATGGTTTATTTAAATATTTTTAATTTTAGATTTAGATTTTAATTTTAATATTTTTTTAAGACTTTTTGCGACAAAATTTTTGTCGCAAAAGATTAGAATTTTGTCGCTAAAGATTAGCATTTTAGACTTTTAGCGACCACTTTAAAATTCCTCGCAAAATGGGGTCTTTTGCGAGAAAAATTTAAATCCAAATTCGTCGCAAAAACTAAATTTTAGGCGGACTTTTTCCCGCCTATTAAATTTCAAATTTTTACACCTTTAGCGACAAAAACTTTGTCACTAAAGACCAAAATTTTGTCGCAAAAAGAAAATTTTAGGCGGACTTTTACCCGCTCCTATTTATTTCATATTTTTTAAATTCTTTTACGACAAATATTTCGTCACAAAATGTCCAAATCTCATCGCAAAAAATCAATGCCTTTATTATATATACACCACCTAATTCTTTGGTTTACTTCATTTTCTTTCATCTATTCTACTTTCCTCTTCATTTTCATTTTTATCTACTTCTCTTCTTTCCCTAACACTATTATCAAGGTAAATATTTTTACTCATTTTTTCTTTTATGTTGTAATATATTTACTTACAAGATTCATATAATTTTTATTTTTTAATTGTCAATTAATATTATGCTTTTTTGTTTAATAGGTATTTTGGAAGAGGGAATGCAATTAAAAATCTTAAGTTCTTTATTTCTTTAACATTTTTTTTTGTATACACTTATCTCTCATATCCTATATTATTACTAATTAATATTTTACTTCTTTTTTGTTTTTAATAGGTATAATTGAAGGTGGGGTACATTTGAAGACTTGAAGATTGATATAAAATCAAGAAACAAAAAATTTAGTGGAGGATGAAGTTTTGTAATTGTTGTGTTATCTTGTTTTTTTATTCTTTTTATTTTTCCATGTACAACCAAAGTTCCAAGTTGTATTAAATTTTTGTAATTTGTTATTATTTAATAAAATTATTCTTACAAAGAATTCTGTTGCATAATGACATAATTTTGCTGTTTTATTTTCGAATTTATAACAAATTAAAATAAATTTTATGAATTCTTAAAAAAATCAATTATGTTAAAAAATTAGGTCTTTCGCGACGAATTTTTTGTCGCTAAAGATCGGATTTAGTGACAAAAAATCGTCACAAAAGATATTTACAATGAAAATAATTTGTTTTAAATATGATTTTGGTATAAAATTTTTTGCGACAAAATTCAAATTTGTCGCAAAATATGCTCTTTTGCGAGGAATTTTATATTGTCGCAAAAAGTTAACATGACGTAATCCTATTTGCGACAAAATATTTGTCGCAAAATACCACTTTTTGCGACCAAAATTTCCTCGCAAAAAGTCTTTTTGCGAGAAATTCAAGATTCGTCGCAGAAAAACCTATTGCGACTCACATTTTGCGACTGGAACGCGACGAATTTATTTTCATCGCAAAAACTTATAGCGACGAAATTTTGACTTTTTGCGACGAAATATTTCGTCGCAAAAAGTCATTTTTCCTGTAGTGTGTCACTAGAGTTTAAGATCTTGGAGGGATTTCGTTTTACAAAGATTAGGTCAGTGTGTGAGAGTGAGTTAGCACTGTAAACGATGCTAAAGATTGTAGAAATAAGAACTTACTGAATTGCAGCTCTACAGCTATCCGTGGTTGTAGGTTTTATAACCGAACCACGTAAAATCTTCCTGTGCTGATTTACATTATAGTTTACTGTTATAATTCTTATAACTGCATACTTCCAGAACTTACATATTAAAACTTTTATACTCAAATAATTATTGAATTATAATTTTAAAATTAAACACTTCTCTAGAGGATAATTAGATGGCGACTAGCTTGAGACTTTTGCAACTATCATCTAAGCACATCCAATAATGCCTCTGGTCTAGAACCGATTGACTTAAATTATTCTACATCATAAGATGCAGTTTTAGGCTGCAAAAGAAAAGATGGTAAAAAATTTGTCCATATTCCACAATCTTCGTAGCCAAAAGTTGTATTCTACGCCAAAACTATCGTCCAATTATAATATAGATAGGCCTACTGCATCGATCATTTTTAGTAATAATTGTGTCGCCGAACCAATGATCTTCTTCTTTTTTTTATAGAAATTTATTAAATTTGGAATATAATTATATTAGTATACATTAAGTGTAATTTTTTTTAATTTTATTGAGGGTAGTTAGATTTACATGTGAAAATAGAAGAAGGTCTTCAAAGGCATCTAATTATGAATATTATAGTTAGGCATGACTGCTTTAAATATTTGAAGTGTGAAAATCAAAATGGCAGGGGAACAAGGTCAAAAGGTCAATGAGGAAGGATATTATGAATACCATAACTAGAAGGCTTATTTAATTACTGCTACGGGGTGTGAAGTGGAAGAGAAGGGATTTCATAATTGTCGTTTTGAATAAGAAGACCTTTTCATTTTTCTTTTTTTTCTTCATATTTTAAAATTAATGAGAATGAGAGGTGTTAAACTTTTTATCATCCTAGCATCTACAGAATCGTCACCATAGCACAGTTTAACCACCAAGTTGAGGATGGATTGGTGTGGTTCCTCTACCCCTAGGACACCAGGATATTAAACCATGAACGAAGAAAGGCATGCTAGAAAAGCATATTGGTAATATATATATATATATATATATATATATATATATATATATGAGATCTTTTAACACAATTTATTGACACAAATTTTTGCCCTTTGATTTTACCAAATTCAAGAGTTGAGATTGCAAGTAGAAAAATACATCTAATGCTGCTAACTCATCAATCATCTCAGCCATTAGATTTTATTGATTAATGGATATAAATTTGTGTACAGTTTTGTGTTACAAAATTTTTGTTTATATATGAGATCTTTTAACACAATTTATTGACATAATTTTATGCCCTTTGATTTTATCAAATTCAAGAGTTGAGATTGCAAGTAAAAAAATTACATTTAATGCTGCTAATTCATCAATCATCTCAGCCATTAGATTTTATGGATTAATGGATACAAATTTGTGCACAGTTTTGTGTTAAAAAATTTATGTTAAAAGATCCCTTCCATAGATAGCAAGTAGAGATGTTCAAAATCCAAACCAATCTACTCAAATTGATCGATCCAATTCAAGCCAATCCAATTTTGATTGGATTTGATTAATTGGAGGATTAGATTGGATTATGATTTTAAAAAACTTAATTAATTAGATCTGATAATGGATCCTATTATGAAAATCCGCTATAAACCGATCAAATCCAATAAAAGATAATAAGAGTAAATGTATAATAATGTAAAAAATAAAAGTGAGTAGCCCATTATAATTTTGATATAATATAATATCTTAACCCTAAATTAAGTAACCAAAAATACATGATTTCTATAATATGCATGGGTGCTAATGTTAATGCAAGAAATAAATCATTCTATATTATGCATGGCTCATTGGAGTCCTATAATTTATTTGAAATTGTAATATGTGTATTGAAATAATTTAACTATTTATTGTTATTTTTGTTTAGGCTTAATTAATTTAACAATGAACTTTTATGTCTTATATTACGAGCTACTACTCATATTTGAATTTACATTAGTATATTATTATTATAGTTATACCATATTATATTGAATTGTGTTTCTATCGGATCATTGGATTTTTCTTTTAAAGTTTTTTAAGTTTTGATAGATTTATATTTTTATGGATCGGATTGAACTGGAATGGATCAGGTCGGATGATATTTTTTATAAAATCTGATTTGATTGAATTTAGATTTTTGATTGGATTGAATTGGATTGAAAAATCTCTAAACCGATCATTATTGGATTGGATTGGTTATTAGCTAAATCCATTAAATCTAAACCAACGAACACCCCTATTAGGAAGTGCTCTTTAGGTTATGTTTAGGGAAATGAAGGCTTTGAACAAGGACATGACATTAGACTTCGTTTAGTTATCCATAGCAAGAAGGACAGATGGTTGGGAATTTCGGTTGTAAACTAGTTCGTAAGCTCAAGAAAGATGTTAATTGGGAATATTGAAATATATATAACGCACAGAGTGGTAAAAAATATGCTCTTAAATGTTTTATTGACTTTGATGAAATTTTATGCTACTAGTTGATAATCTGAGGACTATTACACTTTATTTAGTCGTTGCTAGCTGCACTTGATTTATACGTGAATACTTAGATTTCAAAATTGATTTCTTCGTTGAGAATCTTGATAGAGTTTTATATGAATCAACTCAAAAGATTTGTTGAAGAAGGCAAGAAGAATCTAGTTTTTAATTTGTTAAACAAGTTGTTGTGTAAGTTAAAAGAGGTACCGATGTGTTGGTATCGACAATTTGATTGTTTCATTATAAGCTTAGGATTTTAATGATAGGAAGTTGATCATTGTGCTTTTGTTGTTGTTATGGTGATGGTGACTTCATAATCTTGTTATTATTATATGTGGATAATATATTAGTTGTTAGGACTAATGGAAATTGTATTGGAAACTTAAAATCTTATTTGGTTAGAAAGTTTGATATAAAAGATTTAGGACTAACTAGTAAAATTCTTGGGATGATGGTATTAAGAGATAAAAACAATATAAAAGTTCGGATGACTTCAAAAACTTATGTTGAGAAGATTTTGTGCGATTAATATGCAAGATCGATAATAAACCAATCAATACTTCAATTCTTATTAGTTAACAGTTGTCTTGAGAATAGCAACCTAGCACCAAAGAGGACAAAATAAACATGTCTTGATACATCAACCGTAGAAAGTCTCATGTTTTTCGCGATAGGCACAAGCAACGAGAGTTGTGAGTATAATTAATCGCTATTTGGATGGATATTATTAAGTTATAGTGAAGTGGATTGTTAGTTACTTAAAAAAAACCTTCCGAGGCAACATGATATTAGTGTCATCGAAATCTACTGTTGGTTGATTTTGTTGATTTGGTCTTTGCACGAGATTGAGATGGAACAAATTGCCTACCATTGGTTATATATTCTCTTAACAGGAGGAATTATTAATTGGATGTTTAAAATACAATCCAAGGTGACAATCTTTTACAAAAGTTGAGTACATGATCACAATAACAAAAGCAAATAAGCTATTTGACTATAGTGATTGGCTTAATGATTTTCAAGTACATATAACAAAAGATGATATTGATCCATTGTGACAATCTAAGCATGAAATGTTTGGAAAAATAACCCTATATTTCAAGACGAAGTATATTGAGACCAAATATCACTTTGTACGTAAAGTGGTGGAAGATAGTCAAATCTTGTTGTAGAAGGTTCACACAAAGGAAAATGTGGCGAAATGAGAGCTTAGCCTCTCACATTGAAGAACTTCAAACTCATGCAGAACTTCTTCGAAACTTGGTAATACATGATATATTGGTAACACGGATATGTGTCGTAGCTTTGGAATATCTCCATACTAGAAGAGAAAAAAAGTCTTCAAGAGCAAGAATGTAATAATAGATAGTTCCTATTAGGACATGGTATAATTCCTGTATATCCTTGTTTTACTAAGATTTGGGGCATTCACATGGTTAGGATTTTTCACCTAGTTAAATATTTGTATTAGGAAAGTTATACCTATTTGAGTTATAATTCGTGCTCCTTGTAGAATTAACATTCTTCTAAGCCTTGGGATTATACTAACATAAATAGATGGCATATTAGAGATCACCGACATAACATTCGTATTATTCAAAGACATAGAGTCATAAGCTCTCCTCAAGGGTGTTGGTCTTAGGTGCAATCCTGTGAGAGTACACATTTTTTTTTTGGCTTCTACAAAGAAAATATTTATATGTTGTACCTTAACGAAGTAGATGTACTGCCAAACAATGTAAAATTTCTCTATCTTCTCTTGCATCTTTTATTTTCTCTTTAATCATTCTTTCATTGAGGATTTATTTTGAAGCCATTGGTTGTGTGTTTGACTAAATAGTCTACAACAAAAATATTCATGTGTGTCACATTTTAACTTTTGATCTCATATTTGTTATATGAATTTTAAGATTTGATAGCATAAATAGAAAAAAAGACTAATATAAAAATGAATGTATTTAGTATTACCATGCACAAATGAATTTTTGAAATGTAGATGCGATATATAGATAAATATGATGATCTTTTATTGGTCCGAAATATCAAATCCTTATGTTATATTGTACCCCAATGACATCTTAGACTTGTCACTTTTTTCAAAAAGCTTAGAAAAAGTTAAGGCTAAAGAGAAAATCTTTGTCCCTTAGAGTTAATTTCTCCATGTAGATAATTGGTTTTAAAAAAAAAATGAAAAAGAAAGAAAAAATGGTCTAGATAAGATTAAATGAAAGAGTCAGAATAGAAGTGGACAAAATTATTTTGGGAAAGATACCTTTATTTTGACCAATTTGCATATTGACGGCTTTGAACTAGGGGTGGCAATTCGTGTTCGCGGGTCGTGTTCGTGTCGTGTCGAGCTGTGACACGATAAGGATTGACCTAACACAAACACGACCCGTTTATTATTCGTGTCACTGTGACACGATAAGGATTGACCTAACATGAACACGACTCGTTTATTATTCGTGTCACTGTGACACGACACGAACACGACACGATTATTAAGCGGGTAACATGACATGACACGCTAACACGAATAATAAACGGGTCGTAATCGTGTTAGACACGAACATGACGCGTTTAATACGATTAAGACACGTTTACATTATTGATACGAATATGACCCGTTAACACAATTATGACACGTTACAGAATTAGGTTTCTAATTTTTGTTAAATGACAAAAATATTCTAAATTTTAAAATTTATTAGGTTTTTAAAATTCTGTTTTTATTTTAAAATTTAGACACATGTAAGGACTAAAATGTCTAAAAAGTTTAGTATTTTTAAATTTAATATGTAATCGTATCAATATTCGTGTTAACCGTGTTATCGTGTCAATCGTGTATAATATGTAATCGTGTTACTCGTGTCATAATCGTGTTCGTGTCAATATTCGTGTTAATTGTGTTATCGTGTCAATCGTGTATAATATGTATTCGTGTTACTCGTGTCATAATCGTGTTCGTGTCATAATCGTGTTCGCTTGTTGAAGACTCTCAACTCGAACACGACACGATTATTAAACGGGTTGACATCTTCAACACGAACACGACACAAACACGAATATGTCAAAACCCAAACCCGCTTAAACCCGTGTCGTGTTCGCGTGTCGTGTCGAAAATTGCCACCCCTACTTTGAACGTCACTTATGTGCGAAAGCATGTATAACTTTAATTATAATCAAGTGGGAGGAGTTTCTAATAATTAAAAGAAACCCAAGGATAACCCACTTTGCTTAAGGTTTATTAGGAGGCGGCCTAAGTTAATTAGTAACAAAAGGAAGGGCATAGGAGACCTAAACTACTTTGAGGATAGAATGGTAATTTTAAATTGAATAGTTGTTAAAGAAATGAAATTAATTATGCTTCTTCCCATGATAACGAGTACGGTTGTTCCTATATAACAGACTGTCCAGTGTTGGTGACATTAAGAACAAGAACGAGAGAGAGAGAGAGAGAGAGAGAGAGAGAGAGAGAGAGAGAATTTCAAAGTTGAGAGAAATCAAGAGAGGCGAAATGGGTAATAGCTTAAGGTGTTGCTTGGCTTGTGTTCTTCCTTGTGGAGCTCTTGACTTGATCCGAATAGTTCATTTGAATGGCTATGTAGAAGAAATTGCACGTCCGGTCACAGCCGGTGAGATTCTCAAAGCTAACCCTAATCATGTTTTGAGCAAACCTTGTTCTCAAGGAGTTGTACGTAGAATTTTGATTCTCTCACCAGAATCTGAGCTCAAAAGAGGCAGCATATACTTCCTCATTCCAGCCTCTTCAGTCCCTGCAGAGAAGAAGAGAAACGTTAAGAAGTCATCCAAGAAGAGCAAAACCTACCGCTACAACAATATTGACACATCATCAGCTACTCATGACCTAATAACAGATGTTATCTCCGACAAGAAATCTTCCTTTCGTCGGGATCGCCGCAACCGCCGTGTCACCGTTTGGCAGCCTCATTTGCAGAGCATCTCAGAAGACTAATTAACATTTTTTCCGTGCCGGAATCTGACGTCTCCAGAGATATTAAATATGATGGGACCTGAGGTTTTTTTTTTTTTTTTTTTTTGCACGTACGTGGGGTTATAATTGGTTTTGTGGATATACTTTGCTTCACTTTCTTAATTTTTTCTTCTGGGTCTGTTAATAATTATAGCAGATTCGGAGGTGGTGATCTATGATCTATATATGGTTCAAGAAAATTTATGAGAAAGAGAGAAATTGATGTTTCTAGCAAGGGAATTGTATTTACACCCTGTAAAAAAAGTCTCTTCAATTTATATATAAGAATATATATTTTTCCCCTTTCTCATGAAGAAATTAAATTTGCTTATTCTAATTAACTTTCGGTTCCAAAATTATGTTTCTATTTCGGGATGCATATTCTTAATTGCTTGCCTTCATAGAGACCATAATTCCCTATTTGTTCTGGCTTTTGAAATCAACAAATAATTTAAACATCTAACCTTCCCAATTGGTTTTGACTTCCAAGAGGCCGTGAAGAGAGGCCAGTATGGGTTAGAATTTCAAACTTTTTGCATCAATGAGAACATGCGATATCGTCTGTTGAATAACATATAGATGAAGCCATAAAGGCTGGTTAATTAATGGCAAGAAGTCTTAAAGCCAAAGGTAGATCCTTCTCAATTACTAGCTAGCATGAGCATTAATGTACATTACAGTTCTAATTGATCATCATTATTATTATTATTATTTTTCTCTTAGACGTATTTAGCTGACTTCAATTGCGAGTCCAACTAATAACTCAATTTTCTATAGGAGATTTCAAATACAGTTCATGGGGTTGTAATACACATTATCTCTACCTTAACGTGGTTGCACAAATTGTAATGCCACTCAGATTGACGACCAGTTGTTAACATTTGAATTCAGTACACAGAATATGAGCGTGCAAGGGTACACCTATGCCTATAATATTAATTGCAGCTATTTAATTTTGTGTGTGTGTGTTATGCGTTGGGGGATTATGAATCACACAAAATTTTATATTGGTATGATATTATCACCGATTTGCTTTTGGATTCTACCCAAAAGACCTCATACAAATGGAGTACATACTTATATGCCCATGATTTTCCCTATGTCTAGCCAATGTGGGATAAAGGACCATACTATTTTGTATTTTTTTTTCGAGAGCTTGCTCTATATAGTGGCCAAAATAGAGCTCAATCACGGATTCAATCGTGAGCTTCAACTGGGGCCCACCATCTTTGTTTGACACTCTGAGAATTTTTAACACATATTCTCTTAGCTAAATCTGGCTCTGATACCACTTGTTGAGAGACTATGGATCACACAAAACTCCACATTAATAGGATATTGTCCATTTTGAGTTTAATGTCTCATGGATTTGCTTTTGGATTCTACCCAAAAAGCCTCGTACTAATGGAGTGCTTGTCCATACTTATATCCCGTGATCTTTCTTATGTCTAGCCAATGTGGGACTTTGGTTGCATACTCAATATTATGATTAGCATATGAATTAGAAAGATGTTTGGCTTCAATCTAAAAGGTTAAAAGATGCTTGAGCTAATACAAAACATTTTGTTAGCAAACAAAAAGAGGGAATATCGGGCATGGTTCTCTGAAAATAAATAACAAAAGTACAGACTATATATTACATATCGTATCTCAAGGTTAATGATTGGCCTTATTCCTCTTATATTAGAGATGTGTGCGTAGAATTGATTCATTGATTCTATTTAATAAAAATGTAACTTATATGTAGATAATTTGTTAATAAATATTCATCATTACAGCTTCATAACATGCATGGTGCTTGCTACGAGCAGCAAGTACATTTTCTTAATTAATTGAGAAAACATGGGTCGTTGGTTTTACTATATGGCCTCTCAATTATTCGAACGTAAATAAAAATTCAATTAGTACATGTAAGTGGAAATAGATCATTTTTTTTAATCAATCTTTTATTAACAAATTGATGGGTTAGAGAGAGAGAGAGAGGGGGAGTAGTTGATTGATTAAGGACAAAGCTGGTTGCTCGATGGGCCAAAAGCTCCAACCTCTAAAATTATTATTAAATTCCTAATAGCGACATCGACACGCTACACGAAAATGAATAGAAACAAGCTGGCATATCACCTTAAACATATATCGTATAACTCAGTCCTCACATGGATTCCCTATTCTCTCTCTCCCATAAATATTCATTTTATTAGACAAATAGTTAATTAATTCTCCATCCATTTTTCTCAAACTCTACACCGTATTATATTATGTTAATTTTGGACCGTAGACAAGCTTCCGTTTGCGTCTAGTAGATCACAGATTTCCGAATTCCAAGTTTTTTATTAGGGGAAATAAAATATCATCCTTGAGATTTACTTCGAATACAATTTCATCCCAGAGATTAACTTTCAATACAATAGTATCCGTCAATTTTAATTTAACATGTGAACAAATGTAAAACGTCTTATGTACCATTTCTAAAAATTAAACAATCTCATTTCTCCCATTTTTAATACATTAATACTTGATTCAAAGATTATGAAGATTTATAGAGTTCTGTAGAAAACACATAAGATGTGATAGTAAAATGTTTATTCCATTTAAAAAATTAAAATTTCTCACATTGAATATATGCTATAAATTATTAAAAATAACCAAGACTTGTTTAAAAATAATGAACTTTTGCATGATTATTCTATACATATTTTTCGTTACATTGAAAATTTAGTAATTTTATAAATTTTAAACAATTTGATATGATATTTAAAGATGGGCTGTACAATTTTAAAAAATGGCAGATTGGTTTTCTTGTATATGTTAATTAAATTTAAGGTTGAAGAATATACAATATATTTCTGAAACGTTCAAGATGAAAATGTATTTAATTCAAACCCCAGGAATGATTTTTTATTTTCCCCCTTTTGTTGCGATTAAAATATAGAGTAGGGGAAGTTTATTGGCTTATAGCTAGTCTAGCTCTTCATTAAATAAGATAATACTTCACTACGGACTTGATGCAATATATCTAACATATATATATGCATGCTAGTAATTATTTGTACTTCATTAAAATATAGAGGAGGGGAAGATCCCTATGAACTCACATGGAGCCTTGTGCAAGGTTGGTTAAGACAAAAAAAAATTGCATCGATGAAGCTGAGTTCACGGGTTCAGTCGCCAATTCTAGGAGAAGAATTTGGCTCAATCTCTATAGATTGGAGACAGATGGTCAGATCGGTGGCTTAGAAAGTGGGGTGAGTTTTCAATAGTACTATCACTTATTTGGAGTCCTTTTATTCAACTTTGCAACTTCTTACGGTAAAGTTTTAGGGAAATTGAGAAAATAACTCAAATTAAGGGGCCTCTTTAATAAATAATCATTTTCTAAAAAATTTACATAAGATAATTTTGTTCAACGTCTGATAGTGTTTGACGGTATTCGACAAGTGCATCTGTAGTATCCAACACTCGACAGAGGAACATGCAAATTTTCAAGGACATGATCATTTTTGCAATCCACACTTAAGCTTGGGACATTTTTTAAATTTTTTTCAATTTTCAACTGTGTTACTTGTATCAGTGGTAGCTTTGTGGTATCGTTATTGCTATTTGATGCATCAATTAATTCATGATTCTTGATGGTCAGATTACATAAACCATCAAATATTCAGAGATAACTCAATCGAGTTAATGACTTGAATGTGATTGCATATTTGAGTCTTTCGTTGATATTATGGATATCTAAGTGGTAATTACAAAGTCAAAACCTATAAAAGAAAGATTGGTATTCGTAAAACCCTCTAATATAGGACAACGCTATAGATTTTTGGGACTTTATTTTATTTTTGTTAGGATGTGAAACCTACATATAAATCATGTATTATATTAGCTTTTTTTAAAGAATTATTAAAATTATTATATTATTTTAATTTAATTTACATGTATACAACATGAACATATAGCATACATCAACTATATTTAATTAATTGGAATTGTCAAATAGTGAACTAATTTATAGTTTAAGCATTAGTAATTTAGGAATTTAATTTTATAAGTAGATGAAATATTTATATTTATTAGAGACAATTTTCAAGCCGTAAAAGCCCAAAACAAGCCCAATGGACCTCAGCAAGTACAGGTTATACCATGTAAGATGCTTATAAAACCCATGAGGTCCGGCCCACAAGACAAAGTTAATAGGATATATCACATTTCCAAGCTTCTTAACTGAATGACTCAAGTATTTCTCTCCTAATTAAAAATTTCTTTTAATAGTAAAACCAATCATATAGAATTACTTAAAATAGTCCTGGACAACCTTAGGTCCCCAGTTAATTAAACCAATCAAACGATTTCTATATGCTTTTCTTTCTGCATATACATATTATTTGCTTTATTCATTAATAAACTTGGTGAGTTCAATTATATAATTCATAGTTTGCTTTCAAAATCAGAATTGTGTTTCTACGAAACGCCAATAGAAACTATTAAAGTTTGATCAAGGGTGAATACTGGAATATATAAAATATGATGAAATATGGACCCTATAGTTATGGAATATTAGTGAATCAATGAAAACAAAAGTACCCTTTCAAAAAGTTTTTGTATTTTTATTTCCAAACTTGTCAATGTATATAGGCATTAGCCAGGCGGCACCTTGATCTTCCCAGTTCATATTCTACTTTGATATTTGATTCTTTAATGCTTAATTTTGCCTGATTGTCATGCAAGTAACAAGCAAAACAGCTCATATATATATATATATATATATATATATATATATATATATATATATATCCTACAAATGAGAGATCAAACGAAGACTATCAGAAAACATTAACATACCAAACTTTCTGTCGACCACAGTGCTTAATTATAGAAAGAATGAAGATGAGCTAAAAGAGAATTTCCTTTCATAAAGTTTGAAAGGCAGGTCAGGTCTTGTTATACTCTCTCTTGTATGCCACAAAACTCTAAAGCTGCTGAGAAATCGAGTTATCTTCCCTGCAGCATTAAATCATGTCAAAATTGACAATTAGCAGGAATGATTAAAACGTATAAAAAATATATTAATACAATGTTATTTAAGAGAAGCCCCCTATGGTGAATTACCTAGTCCATCTATCATTCATGTTCTATTTCCAAATGGGAGCTCAAATTTTGGATCCCACATGATGTGGCAAGTAACATGCCACTGCCACATCAATCACTAAACCAAGTCATTATATGATGCATGGGTGCATTAAGTTTTGGTGATTATTATGGCAATACATATGCCTTGCGACAAAGAGTGCAATTACTCATTCCAGAAAAGAAAATAGTTGCTCTAAAACAACCATACAATTATGATTTGTTGGTAAGCCTTTTCACTTTGTAATGCATGCACGACTGTTCGTTTCATCATGGAATGACCAATTACCTTGTCCATTCTCAATTGCTTGAAGAAAAACCATATTGAGGTGATAGAGCCTTTTAACAAAACTGGCCTTTTATGTAAGCCAAAAAATTACATATATCATTATATATGTCAGTTTTCACGCGACATAAAATGACTTGTCACATATTCTTACACGTGTCACTTGATCAAACTGACACAAAATAATATATAACATGTGTCATTCAGAAACAGACATGTAAGAAGCAAATATTTGCTATTAACGTGTCGGTTTTCACTAAATATGTGTCTACTCGTGAGTGACACAAATATAGTGTCAGTCCTTAAACGACACATAAATGAATTCATTTGTGTCACTTATGAAGTGACACCGTGTAATGTCATTCATCGAGTGACACTCTCCGATTAAAATTTAGGATATACGTGTCATTCAGCTATATGACATAAATATTACTTGTGTTGTTTATTGGCCGACATGTATATTTCAAAAATAAAAAAATATATATAATACATGTTGGCCTAAATTTAAAATTCAAACCGACACATATTATATATTTATTATTTTTAGAAATCTAGTTTTATATGTGTATATATATACAAGAACACCTAGATAGCAAAAACAATGTTATTTCTCAACAATTACAGAAAAGGCCGACTCATGCAAAGACAACAAATCAATGATACAACTTACATATTTAAGCAACACAAAGCTTATATTTGTAAGTAACAAACACAAACCTCAATAAGCAATGTCAACAAATACAAATTAATAACATAATATTAAGTCAATAAAGCTATAACTACAAATTAACAAGTACTCATCAAAACCAACACCAAAATCATGCTCATTAAATCATATCCTCAATCAGAAAGTCTTATATCTAGCCAAAAATTAAATTGGAAGCCAAATGCAATGCTATTTCAACACAAAAGTATTTTATGCTCTTCAAAATTAACTACAATATACCAAAGCAAAATTAACCAACAACTACAAACACAAGAGGCAACATGAGGTCCAAATACCAGCAAAGCTAAATGACAAATACTTCAACCATTAGCATTTGACTTGAATCAGCAAAACAAACAAACTCCAAATAACTCCATTAGATACTTCAACCATTAGTTCAATCAAACAAGCAGTCATCTCCCAAAAAAAACTTCAAATATACACAAAACCTCTACCAACATTTTGACTATTATAGTTCTAACAATTCCCAGTCTGCTACATAACAAAAAGAGTGAATTCATATTCTCCTTCCCTCTGTTGACTGTAGTTAGCAAGCTATATAAATTCATCCCAGAAAATTATCAGTTTTCACTCTCTATTCCTCTACAACTTTTTCACCCTGCAAATATTTTGATTTAATAAGTTAGAACATATTGAATATTCAATCTACGCTGATAAGCAAAAATCTCCTAAAATAGAAATATTTGATACAATACAACTATATTCTCATATTTAAATAATCGTTGCTCAATTTTCAAATAGAAATTCAAACTTACCTTGAAAGATATTGATTGCATGCACAAACTCCTTGAGCTTACCACATTAAATTCCTTATAAAATTCTTGGTCCCTACCTCTTGCTTTTATATTTTTTACTTACTTTTTACTTATTTCCATCTTCCATGCATGTCATGACCCATTCTCTTTAATACTTTCAGTTGCCTTCTCAATTCTATATCCATAAAACATAACCATAATGACTATTAACTCACCAAATCATTAAGCTTAGTACCATGCTTTTATGCTCAATATAAAGGACTTCACAAATTAAATCAAAGCCAACTTAGTGGATAAAAAATAATATCAAGGCCAATAATTGAAGGGAGGCTTCTCGACAGATGGAAGCATGTGAAAGCCTAATTCAATGGTGATACAATCTTCTAAAAATTATAATACATTTGCCTAATAATCTTTTACTTATTTATTATATTTAAAGCAACTAATCAATAATAACTAAATTGATAGTATCAATAATAATTGAATCAAATAAATTTATACATAAATGAGTAAGTGTAGAGTAATGGATTGAATCATAAACGATGTGGTCGGGATTTAGAATCATTAAAGCATGTTGTAATAGATGTGTTAATATGTTGGATAAAGGTAAAAGAGTTGATATATGTTACGAGAGGCTACTGGAATATGTAAATAATTGGGAGAGGTGAAGTGTGGGCCATGGCATGAGAGAAGTTAAATATATAGGCAGAGAGAGAAGCAAAAGTGATAAAATTATTAAGAGAGGAGACGAAATGGAGAGAAATTGAGAGAAGTGAAGGTTGTTATTAGCCTACAATATTTGACCTTGCGAGGAGAAAGACAACTTGTAATTAACAAGCTCATTAATGAAAACTAAATGATAAAAATGGGAGAATGGTTAGAGTACAATACCTCTATGGCTACAATTGCTTGTTTTATATATTTTTTTTCCTCCATATGGGGCTGACATCCTACATTTCTTGCTTCACTTGTGAGAATAAAAACAGGAAAATGAAACCAATATAATGCATGAAACTAATAAGTAAAAGCCCACAAATTTGTATGCAATCAAACCATAAATTCGGATATTAAGTGTTGTTAATTTTAACAATTATTAAGCTACTTTCAGATATTAGAATAGATAATTTTTTCACTCAGTGATTAAGGGTCATTAAATCAATTGTCAACAAAAGGTTAAACAATATATTCAAAAACAAGAGAATCAAATATTATGAGCAAAACAGGGGGGGGAAAAAACTTTATCAAGCATTATAACAAACATTTTACTTAGTAAGGACTAAAAGAAGTTGCATCTAGTTGATATATTATGATATACACAAAAGATTATTTGTATTACTTTTTTATAATTTCACCTATTAAACTTGTCTCCCACTTAAATTTGGAACCAAATTCATCATCTAACATGTTAACATCACAAGCCTTGTTTTAATTAATTAATTAATAATTTATTATTATTATTATTATTATTTAAACTTGTCTCCCAGTTAAGAAGGTTTAGGCATTTTACTTAAAAGGATTTGTTTACCAAAAAATAAAAAATAAATAAAAGAAGAAGAAAATTGAGCAATCCTCACCAAATGTGATTATAACAACTAATATGATTATAACTAGTTCCTACTACAAACGAAGTGTTTTAAGTGGAAAGCAATTACTTTTCCCATTCTCTAAGTAGCTTGTACGCATGTTAATTACGTGTATCATACATTTGCCTATTGTAAAAAAATTAAAATTATAGTTGGCCCAAGCTAATAACTAAAGTTAAAGTTTATGTTTGCTAATAACTTTGATTCTCAAGATCACTCTAGCCTTCTCTTTTAATTTTTTTTTCTTTTTTAAAGAAAACTAAATCCTCTACTCCATGCGTGCAGTTTGGTATTTGAGAGCTTTGTTTGACCTTGTCAATATTTCTTTGTTAACCCTATTAATTTTTCATAGTTTCAAGCTATTAATGCAACACCAAATACATACAAGCGATAGTATTACAATAAAAGATTCTTATACTAGATTCAAAATTGTAACATGTATGAAAACTAAGATAAATACCACCTCAAAGATTCTTATACTAGCTTCACTTGCATAGCTTGAACCTAAAAAGCAAATTTATACGATCTGGATTGGGAAAGAAATAAAAGCACAACTACCACATACAAAAGACAAATCTTTTACATTTTTCCATAACACAAACATCAAGAAGTTCAAATTGATATCGAAAGTAATAAAACACTATTACTATCAAATACAAATTCAAGACAAGTAATAAAATAATATATAATGCAACAAGGAATGAAACACATTGCCACAATTATCCTTCTTTTAGATCAATGAAAATCATATATTAATTAAACATTCAGAGTGCTTCAATTTATCAAAATATATAATTTTATAATCAAAACTATATATGCACCTGCTATATATATATATATGAGATTCATTGGCAAAAACTAATGTGAAGCATTTCAAGTTAGTCAACAAAAATTAATTCTATTAGGACTCATATGCCTTTTTGGATATTGACACTTTGCTAGAGAGTTTGAAGGTTATTTGAGAATAAAATAGCCAGCAAGTTGTTCTCGAGCATATACGCTGTACTTGCGAATTCCATGTTGTGATTCTAAATCTATTTAATTACATCTTGCAGCAAGATTTATTGCTGAAAATTTTATCTTTAGAAGTGGAGAACAATGATAATACAGATAAATAGCAGTGTACAGATACCCAAAAAAGAAGAATAAATATATAATATGCAATACGAGTGTATTAAGCTGCATGTAGATGCTCTGGATAAAAAAGTTGGGCAACTTCAGAATACGTTGGAAGAGGAGATGCTAGAAGTTCAAACTTCAGAGGTTTTGAAAGCAGTTAGAGCACTTGAAAGTATGGAGTTATCTCAATTAGAGTCTTGTATTTCAAATATTGTAGAATCAGGCATTACTACTTACTACTGAAAGTAAACTTATAGAAGCTAATAAGCAATATAAGCTTATACTAAAGGGTAAACAGTTGGAATTATTAAGGCATTTGAAACTAATATCTCAGAGGAATGACATACATTATGCAACAACGTTAAGAACTACAAACTAAAAAAGTAGTACCCAAAATATATATAATGCCAAGCAAAAACGCCAACTCAAGATAAAGTAAGAGAGCTCCTATCTATAATATATATATAGATTTTGTAACAAACAACAGAACACATAAATCGAAGCATTGTTCAAGATAAGATATTAATAAGTTTCTTAAAGGTTGTTAACGAAATAAATGATTTTTAAAAATAATAATAAGAAAAAGGAAAGCAAAAAAGATGAAGAAATAGAATTTGAGAATCAGTTCTCAAAAGAAATTCTATAGAAATTTCTTTCTTCCTCCATTTTATCAAAAGAAAAATAGAAAAGGAGACCAACAAAAGCCAAAAAACTCACCTCTAATAAACTCAATCAAGTTCCCACGCTTACAAAATTGAAAGACAAGAAGCTTCTCACCTCTTAGCCTAACATAAAATCCCAAAAGAGGCACAAAATAATGGTGTGGAATGCTCCTTAACGTAGACCAGGCAAATCACCAAACTCTGTCTCTAGCAGTACAAAAGGGCCAATACATTAGATGATCAAAAATTTCCAGACATACTTATCATTAAAGAGCTAGTTTACATTCAAAATAACAACTTTTACCAACAAATGAACCCAATTTAGAGCAGAAAAATTAGAAATTCAAAGATATTCTTCGAGAAGTTATGACTGAACAACGCAAAATCTACATGAAAGAGCATATGAAATGAAACAAAATTAAAATTCAACATTGAAACACAGAACCAACAAGAATCAATAAAATACAAGCTAAAAAAATAACAACAAATACCTAGTTGCTGAGTTGAGAACTATAATTCAAAAATAAGGAAACAACGAAAAAGAAGATTAAATATAAGTTTACCAAGCAATTCAGAACTATATCACCAAGGAGTAAGACAAGATTAAGTGTATGCATATTCACTATTATCTAAAATAAATAAAACAGGAAAGTAGATCATATGAGCACAATGTAAAAGCATTTAATATAATAGCAGTAAAGTAGGTTAAAGTAAAGATACATGGGAAAATATTACAACAATACGCCATTACAAACTTATCACAACAATATATGGCAAATTATCTCCACTAAAAAAGACAAATATGAATACCTAATAGGTGAAAAACGTAAGGAAAAAATGTAATGCAAAGGGCAATCTACAAAAAAGTTGATACAAGAACATTTTAAGTTTTTTTGAAACCAAACTGTAATTGTTATGATATCCACAACATTAAGGTAAACATATATTAGAACTATTTTTTTCTTAAAATAAATAAGAATAATAAGTACACTATCATGGAGTCCATTTTCAAGCATTCACAGAGATTTAATTCTCGGACAATTTGAACCATGCATAAATATAAAGTATAGAAATTTCCATGAGTCAGGTCTAATGAATTCACAAAGTTATAATACAAATGCATTATCAGAGGTAAAACTGAACAAGTGAGCAAGTTTCTATACATAACAGTTTAATAGAGCATGGGACCTGTATCAATGAATTTGGAGAATACCCTGCGTCATTCTTATACATTGAATTGCACTAGATGCTCACATTAAATTTTTTTAGGTCAGAGTTTAAGAAGTCATATGCTACAAAAAAGTTAAACCATCAATATCTTTATTACTTTCATAAGTAAGATTCTTAAAAATAAAATTAAAAAAAAAAAGAGAATACCAATTAACCTGCAATTATTTCATTAATCTTTCCTTTTGAGTTCCCTTATCTGTAACATTTGTACAGTTCATCGTTTATCTCAGAAGCACTATTGCACCACAAATTTAAACCTTGACACATGTTATCTCTAGATCTAAAAAGTAAACCAAATGATTAGATTTTAGACCCCACATTTTTCCTACACACATTTATTTCCATTTTCTAAAGACAAGTACAACCACACTTGCTGCCCATCTACTTATCAATCAGATTATCCAACATCATTTGCAACAAAGAAATCAAACGAATCAGATCTTACCTCAACAAAGTAGCCAAATCAAAACTTACAACAAAGCTAAATAAAACCTCACAAATCTATGTTATTAACAATTTAACTAATGTAATTTAATCTAAATCATAGCTTAGAAAATACTACGAAATAATAACAGAAAAAGCAATAGATTTGATAAAACAAATTGATCAGTGCCACTCGCGTAAAGCAAAACCTTCTTCTTCGACTCCATCTCGGTTAGACGCGAAAGAATCGGACCATTGAAAATGAAGACTTTGGCATCGCCATATCAATTTTCATTACTGTTACCATTCTTGATATGAACCATATTAAAGAGAGGATAAGGGAAGGCAGGGTCAGGATTCTTGTAACTGAGATCTTAGGAGATTAGACGTGATCTATAGCAATGCCACCGTGGTCAATGGAGAAATCATGGGGAAAATCTGATTTCCACTGCCTTAAAGCCACACACTGCCTAAAAACTCACTCCCACAAACCCCATTGACTGAAAACCCATGGCAACAAAGATAAGATGCAATAGAGATTTCAGACACAAGACGAGATGAGAGGAGAGAAAGATTTTAGAGATGTAAAAAAGGTGAAGTTCAGTCGAAGAGATGAGAGGGAGTCATGATATGAGAGGTGGCTAGGTCAACCAAAAGGGGGTAAAGTGGGAGAATTTAGGTTAATTTATATTTGTGGCATTTAGCGTAATTTTGCAGAAAATGGGAAAGTGACATATAAATAAAAAAGGGGTTTGACTTTGTATACTTTACTTTTTTTTTTTTTAACCGACACATAATTCATAAAGGGTAGCAACACGTAAGGCCAAAATTCTTGTAGTGATCGCTCATGATTAAGGAATTAAGAAGGAGGAAATAAAAGAAAATTCAAGGGGTTGTACTAGAGAAGAGTACATCTATTTTAGTGCCATCAATGTCTTCATGATTAAGAGAAAGCCATAAAGTAATACAAGAGTTTTATCATCTTTCCTTTGTTCTTCTATCAAACAAAGAGATTCAAACAAAGAGATTCAACATAGTTAGCCAAATCATCCATTATCTTTCAATAAAATGGTACAAAGGTAGTAAAATAGTAGAGGCAAAGTAAAATTAAAATACATATTAATGATAATACCTTTTGTAAATGTGCAAGTAACTCCCATAGAGAAAGCAATTTTGATTGCAAACAACATGAGAAGGATCAAGTTAATTGGATGACGCTGTTGAAAAGCATACAGTGAGCATAATACTACATGTAAAAATAAACCATGAACAGTCAATTACCTATTTGATCTTTCAATATCCAAAAGTCATAACTTAACAAAAGCATTCAAGAAAAAACCATATAACATTAATAAATGAACTTCCTCAAAGTATTCATCCATAACCTCATTAAAAAACAAACACTTCAACCAAAAAATTTATGATAAAATGTGACTTAAGCAGATTTCGTAAAGTGACTAGTATCAATAAGCGTTGAATAATAAACAAAAACATATATACACTTTAAATAAATTTGTTTACTTTTATGACCCACGTACACTCTTTTAAAACATAAATTAAATCAAAACAAGAATCAGACAATAATCTTAATGTATGAATACCAAATTCTGGTTGCAAGTTTAATGGGATATTGAAGCTTAGAAGGATATATATAATATAATAGCACACATGGCCAGTATTATTTAATGGATATTAAAAATAAAAAAGGTATAGCCAAGCTCTACTTTATGATATAACACCACTGATGGCTTTCATTTATGGACCCTATATAGAATCATTCCATCAAACATGTAGTATGCACTATATGAGTTTCCAACCAACAATCAAGAAAAATAACCCAGACAAATTTTCAATTTGAGACAATAGCATGCAAATAAGACAAAAAATGAGCCTTTCATAAATTGTTACAGCACTTATCAACAGCAAAAACAACAAACAATTTGCTTTTACAATCACCAAAAAAAAAATTACAATCTTAAACAAATTATCTTATATGCCTCTCTCCCAACACTCTTTGTAAGCTCTGTAGGGATTTGAACTGCATCGACTCAGTGTATCAACCAGCAAGGCACTTTGATACTACAAAATTAATAAATAAATAACAACAAAGAAACCTCTATGCCAAATCGCTAATTAATATAACACTATGAAAATAACAACATCTTTGAGATAGACGAAACCTCTGATGGGGCTGTGCAAATTTTTCAGTCTCAGTAAATGGGCTTTAACATTCAGGACCATGGCTAAGCTCTATTCCTCTTTGTCGAGGTATGGAACAAAGAAAATTTTTTAGCTACTATATTCATACACAAACAAGAAGCACTGGAGATCAAGAAACTAAATTCAATAATTTAAAAAAAAAATCATGTTAGAGGGAATGGATGTTACCTTTGCATGGAGCTTTTGGTTGATTTTTCTTGCCACTTATTGATTGCAACAACGAGATTGAAGAGGAAAATCTAAGATCAAACCTTAGCAGCACTAAAATAGAGACTTCTTAAATCTAAGAGGGAGATTGGATAGGGAAATATGAAAAAGAGGGAAAAGCAAAAATATTATCAGCGAGAGGAAGGGAGAGGCAAATAGAGAAGACAAATATGAGAGGGAAAGAGCTTGAGAAGAGGGAAGAAAAAATTTTGGTGAAAAATGTTAAGTGTTCAAAAGAGGGAAAGAGGAGAAAGGGTTTGAGACCTTTTGTGTTTTTTATTTTTTAATTGAAACATATGTGTCACTTGAAAAAATTATGACACGAAAATTTACACATACTCCTAGAAGAGTGACACATATAAATTTATCTTGGTTTGACTAGGCTATAAATGTCACTTTCCTAGAAACTGACATAAACAAAGTGACACAAAAGACTAGTTTTAGTGATTTGCTTCACAAGATGTCTCCAAGGTAGATCCCTGATCACATTACAACCGTACTAGATGAGCAGCGTCGACATAAATCAACATCACTATTGATTAATCTCTACAACAAGTGCTCCATCCATTAAGTGATTTGATTCTAGATGTAAGTGATCTGGTTGGAGGGTTGCCTCCATAAACTACCATATATAGGAGACTAATGGCCACTCATATAGATCAATAACTCCTCTGGGTATTGCAGCTTAATCTGAAACAAATGAAAATTTATAGATAAGGTAAATATGTTAAGCAAACTCAAATATCCTTAGCTGGCAAAAGTAAATCTATAGAGAAGTGGTTTTTATAAAGCACATTGTACTCCTTTTTAACCCCCATATAACTTCCTAATGAAATAGCCGATTTAGGATATTGGAAAGAATTAGATGTTAAATTAACCTTAGTAGTCTCAATAATTCTGAATGCTAAATTAGAATATAACATATAACAAAATGAAAAGCTAAATGCTGTTGAAACAACTTTGAATTTTGAGAAGTGATTTGACTTAATCACACACCCAGAAAGTTTCAACTAATCAAGACTTTACAGAAAATTGATTTATGAAACCCAACCAATAAGAACAATAAAGACAAAACTGTTGTGAAGAAGAGCGGCACACACACTCACAAGAGGTTTAATGCAGAATTTAACTAGGAGTTTTAACACACATCCAAGCAAAATAAATTAAAGTAAGAACACAACACAAGAATTTATACTGGTTAAGGCCACAAAACGTGATCCTACGTCCAGTTTCTGGTGATGATCAATCCATTATGGTGAAAAATAAGAGATACAAGAGTGTTTATAGGGAAAACTAGAAGAAATTTAGTTTCTTTCTCTCCAAGAAACTCCCAATCTCTCTAGACCTTAACTCTTTTCTTATTCTCTATTTTCTCAGACTTCTCTAATCTTTTTTATACTGGAAACACGTGTCTTATTTATAGTCCAGGGCTTATAGGTCAATTACTTGCGTGACAAGTAATCCTGATTGTACCAGGAAATAGGCTCGCACTCTTGCGCCACAGTATCCATGCTCTGGCACGAACTCTTTGCCCAAATGTATCCACAAACCTAAAATCTGCGCCCCTATGTAGACTTACCTGTGCTCCAGTGCCAATGTTACGCTCTGGTGCACCATTCCTTGCACGACGGTGCCAAGCTTTAGTCTTCGCATGTCTAACACTACATCTGGCGCTCCAGAGCAACTCTAGCTGCACGCCTGTGCCACTTTTCTGCCTGCACTTCACAAGTTGAGCCATAGACTTACAAATCTCTACCTTGGTTCAAGCTTGTGTTCCAAACTATAAACCACCATCATAGATTCCAACCACATCCATCTTCAAGCTAAAACGGTTCATCCATTACTCGTATCAAATCCAAACAAGTGTTGAACTTGACACTTGTAACAGGCTTAGTGATCATATCGGTAGGATTTCTTTCATTGTGAATTTTAAGTACTGAAACCTTTCCTTCAGCAATGACATCCCTGATGAAACGCAACTTGACGTCTGTATGTTTGGTTCTTTGATGATACATTTGATTTTTGGTCAAATGTATTGCACTTTGGCTATTACAAAACACTTTTGCCTTGTCTTGTCTCACACCAAACTCACCAACAAGCCCTTGCAGCCATAATGCTTCTTTTATAGCCTTTGTAGCAACAATATACTCTGCTTCATTTGTTGAAAAAGCCACAACTGATTGTAAATTTGCTTTCCAACTAATGATGCAACCAAACAACAGGAACACATAACCGGTTAACGACCTTCTTTTGTCAAGATCTCTTGCAAAGTCTACATCCACATAACCCATCAGCTTTTCATCCATATCTTTGCTCCTCTCCTACATTAACCCATAGCTCGAAGTACCCTTGAGATATTTGAATATCCACTTGATAGCTTCCTAATGATATCTACCCAGATTTGCCATAAAATGACTCACCAAGCTAGTTGCATACTTTAAGTCAAGTCTTGTACAAACCACGGAGTTCATCAAACTTCCAACAGTAGTCAGATAAGGAATTTTAGCCATCTCCTCTTTCTCTACATCCATAGTAGGGGATTGTGATGATGAAAGTTTAAAGTGAGCTGCCAAAGGAGTCTATACCCTTTTTGCACCAACCATGTTGAACTTCTCGAGCATTTTGAGAATGTAGTCACCTTGAGACAGAAATAACAAGCATCTATCTCTATCTCTACTGATTTTCATTCGTAAAATCTTCTTAGCACAACCCAAATCTTTCATCTCGAATTCCTTGTGCAGCTGCCTTTTCACTTGTTGAATTTCTTCCATGTTCGTCGATGCAATCAACATGTCATCAACATACAACAATAAGAAAATCCCAACTCTATTTTTCAACCACTTGATGTATATGCAACTATCATATTTACTTCTAATATACCCATGTTTGATCATGAACTCATCAAACTTCAAATACCAATGTCTTGGTGATTGCTTGAGATAAACACACCTTGTCTTCACTTCCTACTTTCACAAAACCTTCCGGTTATGACATCAGAATCATTTCTTTTAAATTACCATGAAGGAACGTGGTTTTGACATCTATCTGCTCTAACTCAATATTAAACTGGTTTAATAGATTCAGTAGTACTCTAATAGATTCCTGTTTTACAACAGGAGAGAAAACCTCATTGAAATCAATGCCCTCCTTCTATATGAACCCTTTTGCAACTAGCCTAGCCTTATACCTAGGCTTTCCATCCCTAAAAGCATCTTCCTTCCGTTTAAATACCCATTTACAACCTAATATGTTCTGTCTAATAGTGTTATTAACCATGACCTAGTTATGATTCTTATTCAAAGAATCCATTTCCTCCCTCATTGTCTGCTGCCAATGACTCATATCTATACAGCCCATCACTTCCCTATAGCTTCTAGGCTCATTACCATCAATCTCCTCTGATATTGACAATGAAAAAAAAATAATAAGATCAACATATCCATACCTCATCAGTGGTACTACTATCCTCCTAGCCCGATCTCTGGCTAGTTGATAGTTCCTCAAGTCGTCAGACTCATCAAGGACTTCCTCAACGTCATCATGTTCTACTATTTCACCTGCCTCTTCCATTCGAGAATCTTCAGCCTTATGGAGCTCCACCTTAGTCCTAACATTATCTGTATCCGTGACATTATCATTAGGTATCGACTGAGGTTTTGAACAACCCCCAAATTAGAACTCTAACTCTCTAAAAGTGACATCTCTGCTTGTGAAACACTTTGAAACATTCGACTCTTTCCACCACAATTTGAATCCCTTTACACCTTCTAGATAGCCAACAAACATGCACTTCCTCACCCTTGGCTCTAGCTTGCCTTGTTGATATATGCATATGCCACACAACCAAACACCCTCAAATGACTGTAGCTCAGTGGTAAACCTGTCCACACCTCTTCAGGTGTCTTGAAACCAATAGCTGCAAATGAACATCTATTAATTAAGTGTGCTGCTATGTTGACTGCTTCTCCCTAAAACTGCTTGACATTCCAATACTCAATAACATGTATCGAACCCTATTAAAAAGCATTCTATTCATCCTTCTAGCCAGGCCATTTTGTTATGGTGTCCTCGATATTGTCTTTTGTCTCACCACTCCTTCATTGTTGTAAAAACAGTTGAACTTTTTATTCAAGAACTCTAAACCGTTATCAGTTTTAAGCTTCCAAATTTTTCTACCCGTTTGGACTTCAACCATCTTTTTCCAATGTTTAAATTCCTCGAGTGCCTTATCCTTAGTCTTCAAAATGTACACCCACACCTTCCTTGAGCAATCATCAATTATGGACATAAAGTATCTACCTCTACCTAAAGTTACATGCTTAGATGGATCCCATAGATCGGAATGGACATAACTGAGAGTTTCCTTTATTATAGAAGGTGAGGAAGCAAATTTTACCTGTGTAGACTTGCCAAGTACGCAATGCTCACAAAACATCAATTTCCTTAACTTATCTCCGCATGACAATCCTTGCTTCTGCAACTCCTCAAGCCCCCTTTCACTCACATGGCCAGGACTCTTATGCCACAAGTAGGCTTTATTATCCATGCTCGATACTGTACCCACTCTTCTAATTATAGTGCTGCCTTAGAGAATATATAAACCATTCTCCCTCACACCTTTTGTTACAACCCAGGATCATCTTGTAACTTTCAAGGTGCCATTCTCCTCTTTATAACTACCGCCATTGGAATCAAGCGTACCAAGTGAAATCAAGTTCTGCTTCAGCTTTGGAATGTGTCTCACAGTCGTCAAAACTCTTTCCAAGCCATCATGAGTCTTTATCCGAATTGTCCCTATGCCCACCATGCTACAATCTTTGTTGTCACCCAACAAAATATTACTACCATCAATCTTCTCATAAGATTCAAACCAGCTTCTGTTTGGTGTCATATGAAACGAACAACTGGAATCTAAGATCCATTGCTTCTTCGAGTTTTTCATGGTCACGACTAGCACATCTAAACCCTCATATCCATCTACAATTGCGACATCATCCTTTTTTGGTTCTTTACCTTTCTCGTTCTTCTATCTCTTGAGACAAAGCCTCCTAATATGCTCAGCCTCATGACAGTGGAAGCATTTTATAGTTTTCTTTCCCTTCAACTTCGACCTTGAGTGCGATTTGCCCTTACAGTCACTTTTTTCACTCCTACCTCTCACATGCAGCCCTTCACTCGAGTGTTCACCCAACTCATTCTTCCTTTGGAGATCTTTCAAATTTAATGCACTAATTACATCATCAAGTGACAATATCTTCCTACCATGCTTTAAAATATCTACAAATGTCTCATATGATTTCGGAAGAGAATTTAACAACATCAAGGCTTTATCCTCATCATGATGTTCGATTTGTATATTTTTTAAAGCTAAGCATAATTTGTTAAATTTATAAATATGGTCTTGCAAGTTCTTATCCTCAGCCATTTTGAAAGTAAAGAATTTTGCTTTGAAATGCAACCTACTAGACAAATTCTTAGTCATATAAAAGCTTTCAAGCTTTAACCATACCTTAGCCATAGTTTTCATCTGAGAAACCTGCCTTAACACCTTGTCACTCAAGCAGAGAATTAACATGTTGTAAGCTTTCTTCATGATATCGCTCCTCTTTTAGTGCTATAGCTATCTGGCATCTTGCTTTTGCCTCATAGTGCTTCATCCAATCCTAGGTTGCCCAACAAAGCCAACATCTTTATCCTCCAAATAGCAAAGTCGTTGTTACCATCAAACTTCTCAATCTCGTACTTGCTAGTTGATAAAACCATCACAGGAATTTCTTCTAACACCTCTTGTACTCTACAGCTACGAGTCAGGACTTTTATTGAACACTTGTTACGCTATGAACTTTGGCCACAAAGATCCCAAAACAAATAGCCGTCATAAGGCTCTGATACCAATTTGTTACGAAGAAGAGCAACACACATACTCATAAGAGACTTAATGAGGAATTTAACTAGGAGTTTTAACACACACCTAAGCAAAATATATCAAAGTAAGAACACAAGAACACAAGAATTTATATTGGTTCAGACCATAAAACATGATCCTATGTCCAGTTGCTGGTGATGATCAATCCACTATGGTGAAAAACAAGAGATACAAGAGTGTTTACAAGAACAACTAGAAGAAATTTAGTTTTTTTTTCTCCATGAAACTCTCAATCTCTCTAAACCCTAACTTTCTTCTTAGTCTCTCTTTTCTCAAACTTCTCTAATGTTTCTTACATTGGAAACATGTCTCTTATTTATAGTCTAAGGCTTATAGGCCAATTACTTGCATGACAAGTAATCCTGACTATACCAAAAAAACATACTCATGCTTTTATGTCGTAGTATTTGTGCTTCAACGACAACTCTCAATCTAGATGTATCCGCAAACTCAGAATCTACGCTCTACCTAGACTTACCTGCACTCCAGCACCAATATTGCGCTCCGATGCACCATTCCTTGTGCGATGGCATCGAGCTTCTATCTTTGCATGTCTGACACTACATCTAGTGCACATTTGGCACTCTGGCGTATCTTCAACTGCACACTTACGCCACTTTTCTGCCTGCACTTCACAAGTTGAGCCACAAACTTACAAAAGCTGAAAAGATAGGGAAGGAAAGAATACAAGATGTTTATGGTGGTTCAGCTTTGAAAGCCTATGTCCACTTTTAAGTTAGGGAATTCACTATGAACAAAGAACTTACAAGCTCAAGCCTCATAAGGCTCTCTTTAATACAAAAAAACATCTACAAAGTTCTTCTTATTAATTTCTACAAAACTTTCTTTTTAATTTTCTCCTACTCTAATTGATACAAGAAGGCTTATATACAAGACTAAGCATCAATCAAATTCTTTATTCTTCTGTTAAAGTTTGTTGCTGGAGCTAACTGACTTCATTTGATGCTAACTGATTTTCTTAAGCTGCCCCAAAATTGGTTATTTTTTTGTTGAGCTTTCCTTGAGACCATTTTGAGAGCTAACCATAACATTTCTCCACCTTAGTGATCCAAAGGCCACATCATGTGAATCTTTCCTGCCTTGACAATATCATTGCTCAACTAATTTTCTCTCTGAGCTGGACTATATCTATGTAGTGATTGAACTTAGTCACAATCAGAGTTTTAGTAGCCATGTATCTTAGACTCTCTTCAGTAGCTATTTTGTCACCTTGGATTACATCTTCAGCTATAACATCTCTAACAAAATAAGGTCTTATGTTTATATTTTTTGTTCTTTCATGGTATAACTATTTTTTGTCAAGTGTATTACACTTTGGATGTTATAAAACACTGTGAGATATTGCAGTATGACTCCCAACTCATTAACCAAACCATGTAACATAAAGCTTCATTAACAGCTTCTGTACAAACCATATACTCTACTTTAGCGGTTGAGAGAGCAGTGTAGACTATAATCGGGACTTCTAGCTTATAGCTCCACCTCTAAAAGTGAAAATATAACTTGAAAGTGATCTTTTTTTTTTGTTAAGATCACCTACCTAGACAGAATCCATAAACCTTTTCACATGTTCAACATTGTTATCTAAACCTCCAAACATTATTCCTTTATTTTTAGTTCCTTTGGCATATCTAAGTAACCATTTCAACACTTCACAATGTGTTTTCCTAGGATTTGCTGTATATTTGCTTACCACACTCACATCATGAGCAATATCCAGATGTGTACATACCATTATGAACATAACACTGCCTATGGCATTGGCATACAATATCTTTTTCATGTGCCTTCTCTCTTCATTAGTTTAAGGGCGCTAATCTGAAGAAAATCTGAAATGACCAGCTAGTGGAATGCTAATTGGTTTTGCCTCTAGCATATTGAACTTCTGCAAAATTTTATTAGCATAACTTTCTTGAGACAAAAGCAGTGTTTTGTTGATGCTATTCCTGCAAATATCGATTCCCAATATTCTTTTTGCCTTCCCCAAGTCCTTCATTTGAAACTCATTCTTCAACAACAACTTAAGCTTTGAAATTTCTTCAACTTTTTTACTAGCAATTAGTATATCATCAACATAGAGAAGCAAATAAACCATATCATGAATTGCACTCCCTTTATCGTGAACACAATTATAATAGAGACATCTAGAGAATGCATTTTCTATTATAAAGGTATCAAATTTGAGTTACCATTGTCTAGGACTTTGTTTCAGTCCATATAAAGATCTTTTAAGTAGGCAGACCTAATTTTCTTTTCTAGGAACCATGTGACCACCGGTTGACTCATATATATTTCCTCTTCTAATTTTCCATGGAGGAATGTTGGTTTGTCATCCATGTGCTCTAATTCAAGATAAAAACAAGCCACCATAGATAGTAAAATTCGAATAGAAATATACTTTACAACTGGAGAAAACATTTCATTAAAGTCTATGCCTTCACATTGTGTGTAACCTTTTACTACAAGGCATGTCTTGCGTCTAGATTTCTCTAAACTAGGTATCCCCTCCTTCTTTTTAAAGATCCATTTGCATCTTACAACTTTCTATTTCTCTGGTTTTTGTACAAGTTCCCAAGTTTGAATTTTTTTTTCAAGAGAATTTAACTCTTTTTCCATTGCTTCCCTCCACTACTTAGAATCTTCACCATTAGTAGCTTCTTTATAAGTCATTAGTTCAACTTCATCCAAATTAGGTCAAATATTCAGAGCATAAGCTACAAGATTAGCAAAACCTTACCTATTTGGAGGCTTGATATTTCTTCTTACTTTATCCCTTGCTAATTTGTAATCATCTAGCTGATTAGTCTCTTGTATTTTTTCAAACACTTGCTCCTCTTTTCTATTATTCTTAATACGAGTTGGCTCTACCTTAAATTAATTTATTTGTGATGAGCTAGCTCCACCTAAAGTTGCAGTAGTCTTCTTTTCAGTTGAATTTCCAACATCATGATCCAAACCTAGAAATTCAGTCTCATTGAAAATCACATCTTCGCTTATAATTTGCTTTGGAGCCTCCGTGGCCTATATGCCATAATTTGTAACCCTTAACACCTTGAGGATAGCCTAAAAAAATACATTTCAAGGCTCTAGGGTTAAGTTTACCCTTTATTTATATGAGCATAATCAGTGCACCGGAAAGCTCTCAGATGTTTGTAGCTACCTCGAATACTTGACCACTTTTCATTAGGTTTTTAAAGTTAATTGTAGATGAAGGGCATCTGTTAACTAAGTAGCAAGCAGTTGTAATAGCTTCTCCCCAAAATACTTTTCGTAGTTTAGCATTAGAGAGCATACACCTAATCCTCTTTATAAAAGTTTTATTCATCCTCTTTGCTAACCCATTTTGCTATAGTGTATCCCTTCTATTTTATGGTGTACCCATTATAGAGCATACCTAACCCTCTCTATAAGAGTTCCATTATGCTAAGCCACTCCATGGCTTTTATAATAAGCATCAAATTCATCATTGCAGTATTCTAAACCATTATCAGTTCCTAATTTCTTCTACTTTCTACCTGTTTGTGTTTCAATAAGTTGCTTTCATTCTTTGAACTCCATCAACGCCTCATATTTATGCTTCAGCAGATACAACCAGACCTTTCTAGAGTAGTCATCTATAAAGATAATAAAACACCTTTTTCTACCATGAGTTGGAACTCTAGAAGGCCTCCAAAGATCTGAGTGAACATACTCTATGTGCCATTTGATGCATGAACTCCAGTTGGAAACTTAATTCTAAATTGTTTATCGAATACACAATGTTCACAAAATGCAAGTTTACTAATATGATGTTTATGAACAAAAATCCCTGTCAACTTAACTCTTTTAGACCTCTTTCGCTTATATGACCAAGTCTATAGTGCCATAACTTAGTTTTATCATTATCTCTCATAGGACTCACTGCCAAATCACTAGATATAACTTCCATTTGAAGAGCATACAAGCCATTTTTATTCTTAGCTTTCATGACAACCAAAACTCCTTTTGTAACATTCAGTACTCCAACAGATGCCTTAAAATCATAACCAGAATTATTCAAAGTGCTTAAAGAAATTAAATTTCTCTTTAAGTCAAGAACATGTCTGACATGCTTTAAAATTTTTTCTATACCATCCAACATCCTAAACTTGATTGTACCTGCCTCAATGATATTACATGCTTCGTTATTACCCATTAGAACTTTTCCTCCCTCAATTGATTGATATGTTTTAAAAAAATTCTCCATTAGGACACATTTATAAAAGGTACAACCAAAATCCACTCAACTTCTGGTTTGATGTTTGAGACGGCAAGCACCTCAACGCTTTCATAACCATCTATGGCAATTGATACATCACCATCACCATCATCTATACCTTTGTGTTTCCTTTTGTTCTTCAAATCTGGACAATCTCTTCCAAAATGGCCCTCTTTATAGTAATGAAAGCATTTCTTGCCTTTGGTTCCAGAATTTGATCTTGATTTTCCCTTTTGACCTCGATGATCTTCCTTGTTGCTTTTGCCTTTAACAATTAATCCTTTACCATTGTCACTTTTCTTTTCTAACTTGATCTCTAATTCTCTTGACCTTAAGGCATCAAGAACATCCTCAAGAAGCAATGTTTCTCTTCCAAACTTGATGGCTGTTTTTAAATCCTTATAGAACTCAATAAGTGAAATCAAGATTATTATTGCTTGATTCTTATCACTATTAGCTTCTCTAGTATTTGCAAGATCAGTTGTTATTTTCTTAAATTCATTAAGATTATCCTCTAGAGACTTGGCAAGATCTATTGAATCCCACTATTCTTTTAAGAAAATCTTAGTAGATAGAGATTTTGTGATATACAATGATTCTAACTTCAACCAAAATTTAGCAGCAATGTCATATTCATTTACCTGGCAAAGGACTTTTTCTGAGAGGCTTAATATGATCGTGCTATAAGCTAGTTCCAGCAATTCTTCTTTTTCTTCATGAGAAAGACTTTTAGGTAAATCTTTATCTCATTCTAAAGCTTTCAGACACTTTTGTTGCACAAGAATTGCTCTCATCTTTTTTCTCCAGTTCCCAAAATCTCCTTTTCCATCAAATCTTTTAATCTTAAACTTTGCTCCTCCTATTGTCTTGAAGATGATCAACCAAAATTCGTAGTTAAAGCCTTTGAATAGCTACAAATCCCAACCTTTAATACCAAATTTGTTGAAACAACTTCAAATTTTGACAAGTGATCTGACTTAATCACACAGCCAAAAAGTTTCAACTAATCAAGACTCTATAGAAAATTGATTTACTAAACCCAACCAACAAGAGCAATAAAGCAAAAATGAAAACATGGAGAAGAAAAGAACACAAGAGGTTTATAGTGGTTCAACGTTGAAAGCCTACGTCCACTTTTAAGTCAAGGAATTCACTATGAACAAAGAACTTACAAGCTCACACCTCACAAAGCTCTCTTTTGTATAGGAAAAAATCTACAGAGTTCTCTCTATTAATTTCCAGAGAACTCACTTTTTAATTTTTGTCCGACTCTAGCTGATACAGAACCAAGCTTGTATACAATACTAAGCACCAATCAGATTCTTTATTCTTGTGTTAGAGCTTGTTGCTAGAGCTAACTGACTTCAGTTGAAGCTGACTGATTTTCTTAAGCTGACCCTAAATTAGTTATTTTTTGTTGAACTTTCCTTGTGACCATTTTGAGAACTAACCATAACATTTCTCTACCTTAGTGATCAAAAGGCCACATCATGTGAATCTTCCCTAACTTGATAATATTATTGCTTAACTAATTTGGAAAAGAATGATTGAAGAAGATGATGATGTGGCATCAGTTTTTATTTCCAAAAATTCATTACCCACTCTTTTCACACTCTTTCATATTCCCTATTGCAAAATGAGAGTTCTGGAAGTATGCCGTTATAAAAAATATAACAGTAAACTGTAAAGTAAATCGGCACAGGAGGATTTTTACATGGTTCGGTTATAAAACCTACATCCACGGATAGCTATAGAGCTGTAATTCACTAAGTTCTTGTTTGTAAAATCTTTAGGACCTTTTACAGTGTCGACTCACTCTCACACACTGACCTAATTTTTGTAAAACGAAATCTCGCCAAGATCTTAAACTCTAGTGACACTGCCCACTCTCTGTCGCAGATAATTTAACAACACAATGTTAAGTTATACATAACAAATAACGTCTGACGCTGAATTCCATAAACACTTAAGCCGCAAGTTATCCCAAATGTCTACTAACTCACACAAACCTAATCAACAACTCATGTATGATTTCTACCTCTCATACATGAATCAAAGACTCATAAAATTAAATCAAAGAAGCATTCCTCTTTGTGTTAAAGCTCTCTTCCTTTATTGTTGGAATGCCAAAACAAAAACTCACACAACACACCATATAATCAGCATACTCCGTTATGTAGAAATAACTTTCTATATATAGTGGTATGCCTGGACGAAATCTCCTAGAAATCTTATAAAAATTCTAATGAAAATCATATTAGGATTAGGAGAAATAAAATAGGAAGGAATATAATTAAACTCCTAAAGGAATTAGGACAAATAAATATTCTCCTATTCTAATTAGGATACAAGATACTATATCCTAATCTAAAGAGATATTAATTATAAATCAAATACTTCCTATATTATAATTCTAGAAACAGTAAAATAGAAATCAAAATAATATTCTTGTTTTATCACAAGTTGGACAAAACTCATCATGTGCAGGGCACATGCATATGTAGTAGATGTTGACACCAACAATCTCCCCCTTTTTGGAAACTTGTGATGAAAACACTAAACTGTTTCTGATCAAAGAGAATCACACATGATAAATTAATCATAACAATAACCTATCATGATATAGCAAATAGAAAAATATCATGTGTAAAGAAATAATATGTGTGCTGTTACAAAACTCATAACAAAACATTGTCAGAATATGTATATCCTGCATTTTCAACACAAAGTGAAGTTGTCAAACTGATCAAGCAACACATTAATCAATTCATGATCAGAGCAATCGGATCAACAATGAAATAAGATCATGCAAACTATCAATTCATCACATCATCATGCAAACCATTCTTCAAATCAAGATATCACAAACACAGTAAAAACACAAAGCATCACAAAGCATAAAAAATAGTCTTACTAGATCTTACTCCCCCTTACTCCTTACTTACATCTCATCAGCAGTGACAAAAATAGATAGAATATAAATAGAGTTAACAAAAAAAAAGTTATATTAGAAACAACATATCTACTCCTTCTCCCCCTTGATTTCATCACAAGTGGTAAAATCACTTAACGAAGTCTTGGAGACTTTCAAACAGGAGGGGAAGATGAACTACCAGGACGCTTCTTGAATCTGCCAGCCTCCTCTTTATATCTCTTCCTAGTTATGGTAGGAGTTGGCTGCTCAGAAGCCTCAGGAGCAGGTGGCTTTGAAGCTGTTTCGGAAGAAGTGGCCGTTACTTCAGCGACAACTCTACGAATCTCCTTGTCAAGTCGCTCTGCACTGGTTTTTGTTGTAGGTAACTCAACAGCAGGTTGTTGAGGAGGAACGAGTGACTCTTCTACAAGAGTAGGTGGTGGAGATGTGGCTGGTGCTATTAATTCTTCAGCAAGAGGAGGTGTCTGAATGTGTTCTTTCGCAGGTTGTGCGGTAGGTGATGAGGTTGGAGCTTCAGGAGGTGGTGAATCATGATGCTCTGCTTCTGGGATTGGAGAAACATGAGGTTCACTGTCAGCAGGTGGTGAAGACAGTTTTGTCTCAGATTCAACTTGTGTTAGTTCATCTGATAGTGATTCATCCCGCAATGCTGGAGCTGCTGAATCAATTGTCTTCTTATGTTTGTCAGATGGTTGCTTCACCATTTCATCTTTCCTCTTTCTCTTCAATTTTCTTCCCTTAACAGTTGACTTGATGTGCTTCTGTTATGCTGTTATGTCTTACTCAATAGCAGGTTGTGTAACTTGTCCTGCTTCAGCCATTTGCTCAGTTTCAGCAGACATTGAAGCATCAAGAACTGGTGTATGCTCAGCTGACTTCGCAGGATCCACATGTTTAGTCTTCATTGGCTATGGATCTTCTGCTGTACCATATTGCCCTGTAAATTTTGCTTCTAAAACATGCTATTTTTCTTTGATAATTTTCAAATCCTTTACAATCTCAGTCAAAGTAGAGTTGATCAGAGCAAGTTGTTCTTCAACATATTTCATTTGATTTTTCTTGACTCTCGATGGCTTTGGTTCAGGTACAGACAAGTCAGTCTTATCATGCAATCTTTGAAGAAATCCTTTGGTGATGGATTTAGATAGAATTTCTGTCTATTTCTTGGGGCTTATAGGAATGCTATTTTGCAAGAATTCCTTGAATCAAGTAGGGAAACACAAGCAAGTGATAGTCAGAATGATATGGACCTATATGAACTATCATCCTATAGGCTAACAAACCAAAATTTAGTGGTCGATTGGTGCCTAAGCAGTACAAAAATTTTACTCTGTCTTCCCGAACTTGATTTTGATGGGAAGAGGGAAGCCAATTGAACTGTGCAATCTTATGCATCTATATTTCTTCCTAAAGTATTGCTAGTCTATACCATCTCTCGGTTTCCATTCAATGTTTGTTCTACCAGTCAATTCCTTAATCACTTCAGCCATGTTAAATTCCTCATCTAAAGTATGCAAACTGCCTATGGGAATGTCAAGGAATGTGTTAATGACATTTGGGATAATTTAACAAACTTTCCTCTACAATAAACCTTGTGATAATGAAAGCTTTTCGGGTCATCAATGGCAGTAGTGATATTTGCATAGAATTCTTGAATTAAAGGCTTCACAGGGGGTAGGAAATTTGTTACCGTTCGAGTCCAGTAGATAGACTCAAGCATCTCACTCAGGCCATAGGTGTTGAAGTCTGTCAGTTTCACCAGCCTTTCCATCTGTAGTTTCCTCTTTGAGTTGTATTTCACAAACTTCTGTTTGATGGCTTCTGTAAGGAACTTGTTGAACTTTGGTTTTACTTTGTCTTTCATCTTTTTCACTGGAACTTGCTCATCCTCACTCATGGTGGGATCAACAGCGATCTCTGCACGTGCTTGTTGCGTTGGAGATGACGGTACACTGTTGCTTTTGTTGCAACTGGAGTCGTTGTGAAAAGATGAAGAACTGGTAGATTTTGAGGTTCTGTGTTCGTCGCCATTGTTAGGGTTTGTAATCTGCATGAAGTTCTCAGAACAAGAAGAGAAGCAAGACGAGTGATAGTGGAGAAACTGTTGAATGGGTATGGAATGAACAGGAGAAGCCCTAAACAATTTCGTAATATACTAGGCTGATTTAAAAAATTTTTGTTTAACAAAAAATTAATGTTAATTTCCTTTCCAAAAACTGTTTCATAACTGACATTAATGAAAAAATTCAAAATTTGATTCCCATTAGAATAAGGAATTCTAATAGAATTAGGATTCTTGCCACTAAAACTTCTCCCCCTCAATTCAATAATGCTGACATGGCATTTTTGACATATGGACACACAAGAAAATCAAATTTCGGATAAGCACAAAGAGCATCGTATGTTATGAAAAATGCAACAAAAAACAGTTAACAATAACATAACAACAATATCTGGACATCATATGAATCATTCTAAGAAAGCATATTTCAGAGCTGTTTTATTTAATTTTTAATTTATCACTTAATCCAATTGAGTTATCAACTTGAGCATGCTTCTTACACACACAAAAGTTAGTCTCAATATGAATTTTATAATTAAATACAGTAGCTTTCACACATGTTTCCATTTGAGTGGGTGACCTCACCATATTTCCTAGATACAAAGAAGTTACTCTCAATGGATGGCTTTCACACACATATACTGGTAGCCCTTTTTGTATTTTTCATTTTTAAATCAGTATTTTATCATTCACCCAAATTTTATATTATAGCTCACACATGCTAAATTAGAAGAAAACGTATGATATTATAGACACAATTAACATAACACCACACAGTGTTTATTCAGGTAACTAACAGATGCCTAAGGCTTTTCTTAGATTTTCAAATCTTGTTGTATCCAATGCCTTAGTGAACAAGTCAGCCAATTGTCTATCAGTGGAGATGTGTTCAATGTGTATCACTTTAGACTCTACTAGTTTCCTTATAAAATGGTATCTTATGTCAATGTGTTTTGTTCTAGAATGCTGAACAGGATTTTTAGAAATATTTATAGCACTAGTATTATCACAAAACACAGTTATAGGCTTTTATTCAATACCATAATCACTCAACATTTACTTCATCTACAATAGTTGTGTGCAACAACTCCCTGCTGCTATGTATCCGGCTTCAGCAGTTGACAAAGAAATAGAATTTTGCTTTTTGCTGTGCCATGAAACCAAGTACCAAGATAAAAACATCCTCCTGAGGTACTTTTTCTGTCATCTGCATTTCCTGCCCAGTCAACATCACTAAACCCTACAAGATAATCATTTGTATCTTTAGAAAACCATATTCCATAAGCACGTGTTCCATGAACATACCTGATGATTCTCTTAGCCGCTGCAAGATATGATTCCTTTGGATTTGCTTGAAATCTCGCACAAAGTCCTACACTAAAGCACAAGTTTGGTCTGCTTGCTGTGAGATATAACAAATTGCCAATGATACTTCTATACAAACTTGCATCAACATCTTTTCCTGCATTGTCTTTCGAAAGTTTAAGATTAGTACTGATAGGAGTTTTCATTGGTTTTGAATTCTCAAGCCTAAATTTCTTTACAAGATTTTTAACATATTTTGATTGAGATATGAATATCCCATCATTCACTTGCTTAACCTGCAATCCAAGAAAGAAATTTAATTCTCCTACCATGCTCATCTCAAACTCAACCTGCATCAACTTAACAAACTCATTAGTTTTGCTTTTGTTAGTTGATCCGAATACAATGTCATCAACATATATTTGAGCAACAATAAAATAGTTAGATGCATGTTTGATAAATAAAGTCTTATCATTGTTGCCTCTTTTATAACCTCTGTTGATCAAAAAATTTGTCAACCTTTAATACCAAGCTCTAGGAGCTTGTTTCAAACCATACAAAGCTTTGTGTAATCTGTACACAAAATCAGGGTGTTTAGGATCTTCAAAACCCTTAGGCTATTCAACAAAAACTTCTTCATTGAGATAGCCATTTAAAAGTGCTGTTTTAACATCCATTTGGTACAACTTAAAATCAAGCAAATAAGCAATTGCAAGTAGTAATCTGATTGACTCAAGTCTAGCTACTGGTGCTAAGGTTTCATCAAAGTCTATGCCTTCTACTTGTGTGTAACCTTGTGCAACTAGCCTAGCCTTATTTCTTACTACTTGTCCACTTTCATTGGTTTTATTTTTGAATATGCATTTAGTTCCAATGACATTTGCATTTTCTGGCCTAGGAACTAATTCCCATACTTCATTTCTTTTAAATTGATTAAGTTCATCTTGCATGGCTTGAATCCACACATCTTCTTTTAAGGCTTCTTTCACATTTTTTGGTTCAACTAAAGAAACATAATATGCAAATCTTACCTGATTTCTTACCTTGCTTCGAGTCTTCATCATGCCATCTGGTGTTCCAATGATAGAGCTTGTTGGATGTGCCTTCTGAATCCATGTGGGTGGATCTTTCTTTTCATCTTCATTCTTGATTGAATTTCTGTTCAAATCTGAGTTGTCAGATGTTACTGTTACGTCAGGTGTAACAGCAGCTGTTTCCTCTTTCATAACAGAATCTTCTTTATTGTTGCTGTCTGAATCTAACTTCTCTGTATCATCTGTGAAGTTGGTTATGCTTTCCTCTTGTGAGTACTTTGCATAATCGTCCAGATCATCAAATACTATGTTTGCAGATTCCATGACTACCTTAGTTCTCATATTGTAAACTCAAAATGCTTTGCTATTTTGTGCATATCCCACAAAGACTCCTTCATCACTTCTCAGATCTAATTTTCCTAACTGCTCTCTATCATTTAAGATGTAACACCTGCATTCGAAAACATGAAAATATTTTAAATTCGGTTTTCTACCTTTCAAAATTTTATAAGGTGATTGGTTAGTGCCAAGTCTAAGAAAAACTCTATTTGAAATATAACAAGCAGTGCTTATTGCTTCAGCCCATAGCCTTTTGGTCAACTTTTTGTTATTGAGCATCACTCTAGCCATCTCTTGAAGAGTTCATTCTTCCTTTCCACAATGCCATTCTGTTCAGGGGTTTTGGGGACTGAAAATTCATGTTCAATGCCATGATATTTGCAAAAACCAGTATAGCTAACATCTCAAATTCTTTGCCATGATCACTTCTTATTCTCACTATCTTGCCAATGTTCCTGTTTTACTCATTTTCAAGCTTGACACAAAGATTCCTGAAAGCCTCAAAAGTGTCAGATTTTTCTTTAATGAAATCAACCCCCAAGTATATCTAGAAAAATCATCCACACAAACAAATATGTATCTCTTAGCTGTAATGCTTTCAATTTGCATAGGACCCATAAGATCCATGTGAAGCAAATCAAGTACTTTGGATGTGCTAAGATGTGGATTTGATTTGTGTGAACTTCTAATTTGTTTTCCCATTTGACATGGTCCACAAATTTCATTAACTTTGTCATCAAGTTTAGGGACTCCTTTTACAACACCTAACTTAGTTAATTTAATTAAGTCTTTGTAATTTAAGTGTCCTAATTTTTGATGCCACAATTCTAAATCCGAAATCCTGGCTTGAAATGCAATCTTTACTAAATAACAATTATCCAAAGATCTATTACCTTCTAGAATGCATTTACCAAAATTATCTAAGACCATGCATTTGTTTTGTGTGAAATTAACAATATACTTGTTATCATATATCTGACTAATACTAATAAGATTAGCTTTCAAACCTTTAACCAACAAGACATTTTGAAAATTGGGTAGGCCTTTGACATTTAAAGTGCCTTTGCCAATGATCTTACTCTTTACTCCATCTCCATAAGTGACATTTCCTTCCCTGCATGCTTTAAAATTTTTCAAAAAATGTTTATTTCCAGTCATGTGCCTAGAACTACCACTGTCAAAATACCACAAATCGTTAGAAGTGTTTCAAGAGCAGTAAGAGCAAGATGGCATACTGTCTTGTCTTTCATAACCCACTACAGTTGTGATTTCGATAACAGTTTGAACTGTTTTGATTTTTTATGCAAAAGATTCAATAATTTAAAGCATCTAGGCCTAATGTGTCCCTTTTTACCACAAAAATAACAAGTAGGAATGAATTTTCTTACCTTTTCAGAACTGGATTTGAAAGAGCTCAGAGGGGAAACAAATGTTTCATTACTCTTTGAACTAGGACTCGACCTTAAGGAATTAAGTTCAGAATTTTTACCTGATGTTGAAGCTTTCACAAAAACTACTTTTGATGAAGATGCAACATTACCTTCTGTATACCCCAATCCATGTTTGTTGGAGTTATCTCTTCCAAGACTCAAGACCTGATTAAGTTTGGCTGCTCCAATATTGAGTTGATCAACACATCTCTTGCTTCAACCAGTTTTGTTGTGATTTTCTCAATATGTGCTATTTTGTCTGTCAAGACAGTCTCCAGTTCTATGATATGGTTTTCAGCATAAGATTTTTCACATTCCAGCACCTCAATCTTCTTTTTCAAGGTTTTGATTTCTTCTTTCTGACTTAGCCATTCACCATAGAGTGCCTTGTATGTTTCTTGCAACTCTTTATAGTATTCTGGTCCATCTTCTTCATCAGAATGATCAACATTGGTTTTGTAATTTTCTGTTATGTCAGACATAACAGCTTTCCCTTTATCAACTGCAGATACAGTAAATGCAACAAAATTGCTCATGCAATCTTGATCTTATGAATTTGATTCTGATTCATCACTCCAAGTTGTTGTCAGGCCTTTGTTCTTCTTCTTAGGATTAGCACATTTAGACTGAATATGCCCATAATCAGAACATTCATAACACTGAATCTGCCCTTTCTTTTCATGTTGTTTTGGCTTCTTCTTGTCATTCTCCTTGTTGAACTTTCTGAATTTTTCATCACTTGAGTTTGATGGCTTTCATTGATTCTTTTTCCTGAAATTTCTTTTCATGAACTTGACATAATTTCTTGTTAGAAAGGCAATTTGTTTAGAATCAGTTTCATCAAGCTCATCATTACTTTCATCAAGCTCATCATTACTTTCATCATTAGATTTTTTAGTTTTAACATTGAATGCAATGCTCTTTCCTTTTTGCTTCCTAGTACTCTGATTAATTTCAAAGTTTTGGAGAATGCCAATCAGTTCATCAACCCTCATCTCATCAATGTTTTTAACTTCTTCAATGGCTGAAATTTTAGGTTGAAATTTATCTGGAACGGACCTAATTATTTTGCTAACAATTTCTGCATTAGTGAAAGTTTTTCCAAGCATGTATGCCAAATTTGTGATATGACATATCTTAGAGTAAAACTCAAAAATCGATTCATCCTCATGCATCATTAAATTTTCAAATTGAGAATTAAGTCTCATCAATTTAGATCTTTTAACAGATGCAGTACCTTCATGTTTTACCTTAAGTATGTCCCACGCTTCTTTGGCCACTTTGCATCTAGAAATCTGTCTAAAATTGTTTAAGTCCACTGCTGTAAAAATTGCATTAAGAGCCTTGGAATTCCAGCTGGAACGTCGATATTCTTCATCAGTCCATTCATCCTCCGGTTTAGGTTTGGAATCACCAAAAGCATTCAACTTTGTTGGTGGTGTCCATCCTTTAAGCACACTAGTCCATGCCCTATCATCAAGAGATTTGATATACATCATCATTCTTACCTTCCAATATGAGTAATTACTATCATCAAGGATAGGTGGTTGTGTTTTAGATCCTCCATTGCGAATAAACTCCATCCTTCTAGATCAGCCTGATCATTTTCTTCACTTATCTATTAGTGAACCTGCTTTGATACCAATTGAGAGTTCTGGAAGTATGCCGTTATAAGAAATATAACAGTAAACTGTAAAGTAAATCGGTACAGGAGGATTTTTACGTGGTTCGATTATAAAACCTACATCCACGGATAGCTATAGAGCTGTAATTCACTAAGTTCTTGTTTGTACAATCTTTAGGACCTTTTACAGTGCTGACTCACTCTTACACACTGACCTAATCTTTGTAAAACAAAATCCCGTCAAGATCTTAAACTCTAGTGACACTGCCCACTCTCTGTCACAGATAACTTAACAACACATTGTTAAGTTATACATAACAAACGACGTCTGACGCTGAATTACATAAACACTTAACCCGCAAGTTATCCCAAGTGTCTACTAACTCACGCAGACCTAATCAAAAACTCATGTACGATTTCTACCTCTTATACATGAATCAAAGACTCATGTAATTAAATCAAAGAAGCATTCCTCTTTGCATTGAAGTTCTCTTCCTTTATTGTTGCAATGCTGAGACAAAAACTCACACAACACACCACATAATCAACATACTCTGTTATGTAGAAATAACTTTGTATATACAGTGGTATGCCTAGACGAAATCTCCTAGAAATCCTATAAAAATTCTAATCAAAATCATATTAGGATTAGGAGAAATAAAATAGGAAGGAATATAATTAAACTCCTAAAGGAATTAGGACAAATAAATATTCTCCTATTCTAATTAGGATACAAGATACTATATCCTAATCTAAAGAGATATTTATTATAAATCAAATACTTTCTATATTATAATTCTAGAAACAGTAAAATAGGAATCAAAATAATATTCTTATGTTATCACAAGTTGGACAAAATTCATCATGTGCATGGCACATGCATATGTAGTAGACATTGACACCAACACAAAAGATTCAATTGGTGACAAATTACCCAGACAATGCAATACTCACAACTTGGTTAATGACATTATCTAATCAGGAAAATGTGCAAGCACCGTAACTTTCTATCTTTAATTCCTCTAAATTTCAGAGATGGTTACAATGACTCAAAAAGTCCTACATGGTCCTTATTCATACCACCATCAAAGCTTAGATATAAAACACACAAGTTTTTCCTATTGTAAGGTTGTGCTTCCTCAGCCTGACTAACCCTCATCAAGTTTCCCAAGCCTTGTATATCAATCATTGGAGCTGGTTGAAGTTTTTTAAACTTTCCAAAGAACATGCTTTGCTATCATAGCCATGATAATTTATAACAAAATAATATAATTTATGTAGATTGGTCAATCGCTTAAGGCTTTTTGGCAGGTAACTCAGTGAAGTATCCCAATTTTCCAAATATCTTAATCCGAAAGTGAGAAAGAGAGAAAGAAAACTAAGAACCCTTAGTGTATAGATCTACAAGAACAAAGGGTCACTAAACGATGAATGTAGAAAGTTTAAGCTATGTGTGATGAGCGATGAGCATGTAGAGAGTTTAAGCAATGAACATTTAGTGATTAGTGTTGAGCTTTGAGCGACTAAGGCAAAGAAAATGCAAAAGGGAGAAAGAGGGGAGTTTTATGATTTTTACATATTTGTTAGTGTCTTAACAAAAGGCAAATATGTAATTTAGGTAAATTCATTAACTAAGAAAATATGGTGAGAAATCAGTGACGTGAGTAGCTGATTAATTGTTGTATGAAGGAATTGCAGTGTGAGTAGCTAATGAGGAAGTAAGTCAATCACGTGAGTGAGAGAGTGAATCGATGAAGTGAGTGAGAGCGGTAAGGCAAACATTGAGGAGGAAAGTCGAAAATAAGAAAGAGAGAAAAAAAAAAGAAATGTAAGTGCACAAATCTATAAGTGTAAAGGTTGATGAACAATGAATGCAGAGTGTTTAAGCGATAGGCAATGAGCAATGAACATTGAGCAATGAGTGTCGAGTTTTGGGCAACTAGGGCAAAGAAATGCAAAAAAGAGAAAGAGGACAAATTTTATGATTTTTACATATTTGTCAGTGTCTTAACCAAGTGGCGAATATTTAATTTTGGTAAAGTCATTAACTGAAAAATATAGTAAGAAATTTTTGACGTGAGTAGCTGTTTAATTGTTATGCGAAGGAATTGCTATGCAAGTAGCTGATGAGAGAGTGAGTCAGTGATGTAAGCAAGGGAGCAAATCAATAAAGTGAGTGAGGAAGTCAGTTGAGCGAGGGCGGCTAGGGCAAACATAAAAAAGGGAAAGTCGAAAGTGAGAAAGAAGGAAAGACCAACCCTATGTGTACTGATCAACAAGTGCGAAGGGTTGATGAATGGTGAATGCATAGAGTTTAATCGATGTGTGATGAGTGATGACTTCGTAGAGAATTTAAGCAATAGACGTTGAGTGTTGAGTCTTAAGTGGCTACGGCCCAAAAAAAAAAAAAGCAAAAGAGTGAAAAAGAGTAGATCTTATGATTTTCACATATTTGTCATGTCTTAACCAAGTGGCAATTATGTAATTAGGTAAAGTCATTAACTGACAAATATGGTGAGAAATTAGTGACATGATTAGATGATTAACTGTTGTGTAAAGGAATTGTCGTATGAGTTACTGGTGAGGGAATGAGTTAACGACATGAGCTAGGAATGAGAGAGTGTCAATCAAGTGATTAAGGGAAGGAAGTGAGCAAGGGCAGCTAGGGCAAACATTGAACAGGGAAAGTCGAAAGTAAGAAAGAGGTAAAGAAAACTAAGAACCCTAATTGTACAAATCTATATAAGTGCAAAGGGTTGACGAACAATGAAGGCAAAGGGTTTAATTGATTTGCAATGAGCGATGAGTGTGTAGAGAATTTAAACGATGTGTGATGAGTGTTGAGGTTTGAACAGTTATGGTAATGAAATACAAAAGAGAGGAAAAGGTAAAATTTTATGATTCTTACATATTCAACAGTGTGTTGACCAAGCGGCAAATATGTAATTTGAGTAAAGTCATTAACTGGCCAATATGATGAGAAATTAGTGACGTGAGTAGATGGTGAGGGAATGAGTCATTAACTGTAGTGAGGGAATGAATCAATGAAGGGATTGAGGGTGGCTAGGGCAAATGTTGAAGAGGGAAAGCTAAAAGTGAGAAAGAGGGAAAGAAAACTATGAACCCCAGGTGTACAGATCTACAAGTGGAAAGGGTCGATGAATGATTTAGTGCAGAGAGTTTAAGCGACGTGCCATGAGGGATAAGTGTAGAGAGTTTAAGCAATGAGAGATGAGTGTTAAGCTTTGAGCGGCTAGGGCAAAGAAATGCAAAAGAGAGAGAGGGAAAATTATATAATTTTTACATATTTGTCAATGTCTTAACCAAGTAATAAATATGTAATTTAGGTAAAGCCACTAACTGATAAATCTAGTGAGAAATCAGTGACATGAGTAGCTGATTAATTACTGTATGAAGGAATTGTCATGTGAGTGGATGATGAGGGAGTTAGGAAATGAATTAGTGAATTAAACAAGGGAGTCAGTGAGCAAGGTGAGCAAAGGCGACTAAGGCAAATGTTGAACAGGGAAAGCTGAAAGTAAGAAAGAGGCAAAAAAAACTAGGAACCCAAACTGTATAGATCTACAAGTACAAAGGGTCAATGAACGATGAATACAGAGAGTTTAAGCAATGCATGATGAGCAATGAGTGTGTAGAGAGTTTAAGCAATGAGCATTAAACGATGAGTGATGAGTATTAAGCCATGAGTTGGAAGGGCAAAGAAATACAAAAGACAAAAAAAGAGGAATTGATCTTTACATATTTGTCAATGTCTAAACCAAGTGGCAAATATGTAATTTAGTTAAAGTTATAACATAAAAACATGGTGAGAAATCAGTGATATGAGTGGTTGATTAATTGATATGTGAAGAAATTTCCGTGTGAGTAGCTGATGAAGGAGTGAGTTAGTGATGTGAAATGAACAAGGGAGTAAGGAAGTAAGGTAAAGGAAAGCCTAAAGTGAGAAAGAGGGAAAGAAAACTAAGAACCCTAAGTGTAATAGATCAACAAGTGCAAAAGGCTGATGAACATGAAAGTAGATAGTTTAACCGATGTGCGATGAGCGAATAGTGTGTAGAGAGTTTAAGCGACGAGCTTTGAGTGATAGTGCTAAGTGTTGAGCTTTGAGAGACTAGGGCAAAGAAATGTAAAAGGGAGAAAGAGGGGAAATTCTATGATTTTTACATATTTGTCAGTGTCTTAATGAGTGACAAATATGTAACTTAGGTAATGTCATTAACCGACAAATATGGTGAGAAATTAGTGACATGAGTAGCTTATTAATTACTTTATGAAGGAATTGTAGTGTGAGTAGCTAATGAGGGAGTGAGTTAGTGACGTGAGCACGGGAGTTAAGGAGTGAGGTGGGCGAGGTCAGGTAGGGCAAACATTGAAGAGGGAAAGCTAAAAGTGATAAAGAGGGAAAGAAAACTAAAATCCCTAAGTGTACAGATCTTTAAGTGCAAAGGGTTGATAAACGATGAATGTAAAGAGTTTAACCTTTGTGCAGTGGGCGATGAGTGTGTATAGAGTTTAAGTTATGTGCAATGAGCTTTGAGTGATGACCAATCTGTGTTGAGCTTTAAGCAGATAAGGCAAAGAAATGCAAAAGAGAGAAAAAGGGAAAATTTTATGATTTTTACATATTTGTCAGTCTCTTAACCAATTGGAAAATATGTAATTTAGATAAAGTCATTCAGTGACAAATATGGTGAGAAATCAATGACATGAGTAGCTGATTAATTGCTTTGTGAAGGAATTGTCGTATGAGTAGTTGATGAGGGAGTGAGTTAGTGATATGAGCGAGGGAGACTGGGAATGAATCAAGTATCAACTTTGGTTAAGTTTTTCACGATTGCACTACTAAATAGATGCAATGGTGGTGAATGTGATTTTCGTCATCATTACTTCTACTCAGTAGTGCAATCATGAAAAACTTCATCAAAAGTGGTTATTTATTTGAGAATCACTCCACCTATAACTTGAAAACCATTGTAGCCTATCTCTTTGTGTATACTCAATCTTGAAAAATCTTGTCCTCCCAATTCGCAGCCCAGAGCTCTTATGCCACCTGTAAGAAATTATTCAAAAGTATATTTGATATCGAGATTGGTTGGAAGCAAAAAAATAAATAACAAACACAAATAGACACTATATTTAACGTAGTTCAGTGTCACTTGCCTAAATCCATGGATGAAGGGATAATTCCACTATATCATAAGTTTTTAAGGGTACAGGAGATAACACATCAAACTCGATATTCTACCCAATACCTAATACTATAAAACTCTAAAACTATTCCCTATTTAACCTGCTCGACCCTTATGTTGTTTAACCATGTTTTTAACAACTCTTTCCACATCTATACAAGGGTGTGTATTTTGGTTAACCCTTTATTTTTATCCTTGTCTTATACTTGGAATTGATTCTCAACCCCTATATTTATAAGTCTATGTGAAGTTATTCTATTCCTAATAGGAGCAGTACTTCTATTCATTTAACAACTCTAATTTCCTACTCCTTCTACTTTTCATATTCTATGTAGAAGTAATGCGATGCATTTTTGTAGTACTCCATGCTTACATTTTGTTGGTGTTTGAGCGTTTTGTCCATTTATGTACTATTTTGTTTCGCAAGTTAACCTACCGTTGGTGTGTTTTTTGGAACCTTTAAGGAGATAATAAGATGAAATTTGTAAAGTCTAGGTTGCATGAAAGAAGCACACAAAGAGTTTGAAGCAAAATTGGTCATTTTGCACTTCTACCGAAAAACCAAATTCTCGAGTTTAACCGTACCAATCCACAAGGAACTAGATTATGAGAAATATACCGTTGGAAAGCTTTGAAAGTCTAGTTTTTAGAGAATTTTACGGTTCGCAAATCCATGTTTTGAGTAGAAAGTTATGGCCGTTTGCTTGTAAGTGACTCATGAGAAGACTGCACAAAGGAGGCACTTAACAAGTGGTGCCCTAGCAAGTTGTCAGCCCGCTCTAGTGCTACCAGGCATAGGGCTGGTGGCCTAGTGGGCTCTCAGCCTGCTCCAGCCCTAGGTGATGAGCTAGGCTTCATCCCAACTCTATTTTTGGACTATAAAAGGGCCTTAAACACTAGAACAAAGGGGAAACTGACCTTGGAGAGTCTTAGAGGCCAACTTTGAGAGGAAAACAAGGGGAAATCAACAAGGAACAAGCAGAGATTAAGGGATTTGAGATTCAGCATCAAGATTGAAGACCTAAGTTAGTTCTCTCTCTACTTTCTCTTTTGCAACTTGTTGTTATTTTGAGTGATGCTTTGTTTGTTTAACTTTGTGGTTTTTGTAAGCTCAATTATGACCAATTAACCTTAACCTAGAGGATGATTGTAGCCTAACACTAATTTCATGCCCTGTTGGTTTGATTTTGAATAAATAATTCGTTTTGAGTTCCTTTGTGTTTCCATTATACTTAATGCTTCTAGTTAGATGGGGACATTGATTAGATGATTATGCATGTGGAATCATTGCTTGGGAAACTGGGTTTATGTGAATGGGAAAACACAACCTAAGAGTTATGGAGATGGAAGAGTCCGTAAACCTTTATAATCAATTGAAATTGGGGCTTAATATTTGCTCATTAATTGATTTGAGATCGGGATATGGTAATTGGTTAATGGGTGTTATTTTCTACTTTACGCTTAGGAGAGGTAGTAGGAATACATTAGAATTTCGACTAATGAATGTAGAATAAATCAATTAGCGATTTTGAACCAGGTGAAAATCAATCTTCTAGCTACTAGCATCATTGAATCCCTTTCTTGTTAAGCCTTGCTTAGCCTTAAATTTAGTTTTCAATTGCTTTCACTACAAGAAAATTTCAAATATTTGACATAACCGTTTTTGCATATTTGAGGGTATTTTAACAAAACCATAAAATATGATGTCCCAAAAAAAGTCAACCCGATTTTTTAAGATATTTGACACTAATGATTTTTTTTTTAATTTACATCTTTGCCATCACCTATATATATAAGCAATTAGCCCCTTTCCCTCCTTTTATTTCGATTTCCCTCTCTAATTTTGCCCTAGAAAACTATTTTCGTCTCTTTCACTCTTGCTCCCATCACCGATTGATTCACTCTGCAGTTTCCTCACATCACTACTTGCTTTCTACTTTCATCATTTTTCTGTAGCCGACACACACTCACTTAGTTTCACTTTCACTTTCATCCATTTCACTCACTTAGGCTTAGAAGAAAATCAATCTAACCGAAACAATTGGTTTGATGTCAACCTAGCTTCTTCAAAAACAATCTTGTTTCTCTGTCAAATATATAATATTTTAATCCTTCTTCAAAGCAACAAAAAGTGCTTTTTGCATTTTCGATTTCACAGATCTGCACATACATAAGGTGCTCCTCTGTTTTCCCTACTTCGACTGGAGATTTGAAGATTTTCTATTTGGGGATGAGAGGTGGTTAAGTTAAAGATTGGATATGCCTAAATGAAGCTGTCAATCAGTTGCCCAATATCGCAGATCTGTCCCTTGCAGACATCACCCCTGTATCACCATCCCCCTTGGCCTCTCTTCTTTTTGAAGTCTACGGTTCTCCTCTCTAAGTAATGCCAAGGTTAGACTTAGAGAGTCATTTTCAACTAGTCTGGAAGTTTTTCTTTCTTTTTACTGTGTCCTTAATAATTGTATAATTAAAAATATTAAATATGTATATTTAAGTAGAATGATTTTGCTTTCTTATCTATTAGTTAAAAATATCAATTTTTTAATTACTTCAAATCAGGTCAATCAAATAGATGAATATATAAGTTTCAAGAGTTGTCGACTAATTATTTGAATGTTTAGAGCAAGACCCACTTATATAAAGTCTCCTTCATGCTAGTTTATTTTATCACAATAGCCGAGAAAATTAATTGAAAAAAGAGAAGTATGCATTTTGCTACCACGTAAAGCTTAGCAATGCACAATCTATCTCATGTCCAAGTCCTTGTCCATCTATATTATAATGATATTTCTTCATGAATTGACTTTTAATGTTGAGTGAAAGAGATTGGAAAAAGCAGAAGTCCCACCACATTAAATAGGGGCAACTACCCACCAATTGCAGAGCTACAAAGAGCCAAGCTCTCTAACCAATCGAATGACTCCTTTTGTTTTGATAAGATTTGGATCTGATCACCATTATCCTTATGTAACATCTTCATCTTTGAACTACCCATTTCCATCGTTATTTGTTTATCTAAACAATAAATTTTACTTTTCTTTTTACTCTTTTACTCCTAATTTTTCAATAATATTCTGCCCTTACAATTTCATGATGAGTTTGGAATAATGAATTATTTTGTATTATTTGAATAGGGAAAAGTTTCGAGCCAATTGATCTGAGTACAGGAGAGGTAAGGGTGGTCGAAGGAGATAAAGGGGATGTTGATGTTTCTGTCAAGGCTGCTCGACATGCCTTTGATCACGGTCCATGGCCACGTTTCTCTGGTTTTGTATGTCAAACTTCTCTCACTTTGTCGTTTTGTATTGTGGGTTATGCATCTGTCCTTACAATTGCTTTGAGGGAAATCATAGATTTGTGTTATCATGAACACATGACCCTCTAATCAACACTAGAATATTGTTATAAGTAATACAAATCATTCAAGTCTTCGGGGTAAAACTCAAAAGCGATAGAAGGGGAAAAAAAAAGAGAGAGACATGCTATAACTTCAATGATTCAATCTGACAAAATATTTTTTAAGTTGTTAAACAACGATATACATCTAAGTAAATCAAATTCAAAATATAATTTATTAATATGTTATCATAAAATATAAAATAATTAAAATAATAAATTTTATAAGTTCTAAATACTCTAATAATAATATTGTCAAATAGTAACGTATTGGATGGTTAGGAAATTTGTGATTTCAAATTATAGAACTGTTGAGGTGATGTAGCTCCATTTTGTTAAGTGGGCAATGTGCATAGTTGCAACTACCTCTATATTCTAGGTATGCTATTGTATTAATGTTTGTTATGATGTCGAAGAAGGATTTTACAATTGCGACAATAATGATGGAATTTAATAGTACTTATCCAATTTTAAGCATCCTTTTTTTTTAAAAAAAAATATTCATTATATTATAAACTTTAAATTTCAGCTTTAGATCTCAATCCCATCATCAATTATTGCTTTGACAAATAAAAAACAAAGTAGACCAAAGTTATGGGAATAATATACTAGCGTATGGAGCCAACAACAACAAAAATTTTATTTAATAAAAACTTTAAATAAGTAAAAAATGGGGAAAATATCTAATAAATGTAAGTTAAACTAAAGCTTTAGCCATTTGCTCTGGCACTTTTGATTTAATTTCCTCTGCACCTTCCTTCATACAACCACCACTTGCTTTGCTTTGTCACTTTTCAGGGTCCCTCCTCTTTCATTGATCTTTTAACCAATAGTGGTGTTATTTTATGAGTGTCCCATTATGCCTTTTTTAATAGATGCATGGGGAACGGCCTCACAGATGGTGTTGGTAGCATGTGAAGCCACTAGAGTTGCTGAGGTAATCTATTTCATAATTAATGGAGTACTTTTTGTCAAATTGTTTTTGATCTCTTTCTCTTGCTTCATTGAGAGTTATTATCCCTTCTATTAGCTGAAATTTTAGAGTCTGATACAAGAGAACAAAATGGAGCAATTGAGTTTGGTTGTAGCTTCCTTGGCTTAGAATATTTGAGCTCGGACATGGCTGCTTTGCTGCTTCATTATGGCTACTCTTTTTTGTAGCTGATGGTATTTTTTCTTCTATTATTTCATTTATATTTGATTTTTTTAGTTATGATATTCAACTATTTAATTTTTCTAATTATTTTATTTAATTTTTTAGTTTTGAAAATATTTATTTCCTAGAAGTCCCATTGTCTCATTTGCGTGAAAACTCAGTTTCAGATCTCTCACCTGTATGATGGGCAGAGAACAGAGTCAAGTAATCAGGTTGGCAGTTGGAACTATTTAGCAGATAATTGATATTTAAGTAGAGAAAAAAATCCTTTTTCAACTTAGATCAATTTCATTTATGATACACATAGATCAATAGTAATGAATTTACTATGTTTGTGTGGAGTAGACTGGGTAAATTTGGTTGCTTATGCTTATTTATAGTGGATTTGAACAAATTTAAACGAAGATTTTGATGATGGTGGAGTTGTTGGGTTTTATATTGTTGTATGGGTTCCTTAATTTTAGTTTTGATTTTGAATGATGTTAATTGTTATTGATAGATTTCAGTTCCTGATTTTTATAACTGCTAAATTTGCTTCTTCTAGATCTTCGGGATGATAAGCAGTTCTTTATAGAATACCATGGTGCAGTGCCCATCACCACAGTGAAGGTATGCCATTGTTTCTCATATTGAATAATTTTTTTTTTAAAAATTCTTTGTCTTGACGTTATTCATCTTGCTTGTATCTTGTTGGTTTTGAAGGGGGAGGAATTGAGAACTTCTAATATTAATTCCATGTTTGTTTCAAAAGGTCCCCAGTGAATAATTTAGACCTGTGTGTTCGTTTATAACCTCAATGAAATCCTCATTTTTGTTATATTTTTTTTAAAATAATTTACAATCAATCATTTTTTTAAAATTCTTTTAAAAACAAAAATACAAAATTTATAAACTAATAAATCCTTACAATTTGGTAATGTTTTGAAAAAGCTGTTTTGTTTACATATCTTGTTAATATTATTTAGCCGTTGATTCATTGGGTGTTAGTGGCATTTGGATTCTTACATGTGGCAAGTTTCCTAGTTTTAGCTATATTTGTCAGCTAACTTCTGTTTCTTCCACTCAAGTTTTGTTTTGATTGATGGGTTTTGTTTTGGTTTACCTGCTGCCTTATGCACCATGAAACCATAAAAAAAAGTTTAGCTTTTTAATGCAAAATTTTTTTAGTCATCCAAAAAGAGAAGATGTGGAAGAGACCGTAACAATCAGTGCCAGAAGAAAAGTCAGTGCAGTACGAAATATGCATTTGCATACAGCATCATTACCACAAGATCAGAAACTTCAAAATTTTTGATGCAATCGATACATATCATGTCATTAATTTGCAAATTAACCTTTTTTTAATAAAACTTAAAAATCTATACATACAAACATATATATATATATATGATAAAGTTTTATTAGATTAATATAAAGATAACTTGAGGTGATATATTCGATTCAATTAAGAATTTTCACTAAGATATTATGTGGAAATATAAAGATGAGATGATATATTCGACCCAACCAATTAAGATTTTTACTACGGCATGAGATTGACATTGGGTGATTGGTTCATGGGCATCACCGAACTTTGAAAATGCAATTCTCTGCAAAGTAGTATAGCAATGGTACTGCTGGTGGTGGATGGGGGGACTGCAGAAATTATTGTCATACAGGTGGATGAAAAGGGAGCACGTGATGGCCACATGGTAATGCAAGAGAAACCATAATTTTAGGGGAGACATTGGCAGTACTGTATATATATCGTTTTCTTTTCTAAAGCTTTTTAAATGTAAAATTATTATGAATTATTTTATTATTATTATTTGGTTGTTTTTACATATCTATCTCTAAACAGACATTTCACTTTCTCATCATCATCATCATCATCATAGATCATCATCTTATTCCCTCTCTCTTCTTTTGTATTCTTATCTATCTCATCACAAACCCTCACCATTATGTTATGTAACAGTTTTCTCTATTTACATTTATTGAACACTTTTCTCTAGCATCGACCAGATTCAAGTGTCTATTTTGGTTTATCTTTTGGTTGTGGATGATTGCATTCTACTGAATAGCGCTTAGTTCCTGCCTCCTGCACATTGTAAAAACTATTTTCATTTTCTGTCTGAATATTTTGTTTTTCTTATTTTATGCTAATATTCTTAGGGCATACTCCTCGAATTGATGGAAAGGAGTTCTTTCGTCAGGCTAGGTGAGTTCTATTATTTCAATTTTAGCATCTATTAGGTGGATCTACCGTAAAAGTTTTTTAAGTTCTTTACTGATCGATTTGGATATATTTGTAATCCAGGAGTCGCTTATCATATGAACAATTCAGTGCATTTCTGGCTAACATCAAGGAATTAATTGCTAAGAAGCAAACCGGAGAGGTAATGGGATGCTGAATTCTTCCATTATTTTCTATACTGATGGAAATTAATATTTTGCAATTTGACGTTGAACGAACTAATTAATATTTTGCCTTCTGCTCAGAGACGGCAGCCCCCAGTGTAGCTTGACATGCACTTGTTTCTGCAAGCTGCAGAGGAAATGTTGATGCTCTGGCAATCTTAATCAAGGTATAAATTGGTGGTTTTTCATCTCAATTTCAATTGGTAGGTACTTGCTTTTAATTAACCTTTTTGTGTACAACGGAGTGGACCTAAATTGCATGGGCAGGGTCCTCTTGCATTCATTACTAGATTAAAATAATGTAGCATTCACCAATTATTAGAATATTGTTACTCTTATGTTCATGTTGGCCCTGATCTTTAAATTCTATAATTACTCAAATTCCTCACCTTTGAAATTTTCCTATATTGACATGTACACGCTTTTTCAGTCACTATTAAAAGTTAAATTATTTAATATATTAATCATATTAACTTGAATAAAATTTAAGAAAAAAAGTATGTGGAAATTTGTCTTTTGTGCAAGTTTGTGTAGGACATGACTTATCTTTTATATATGCTAGAGAATTCATATGTGAAAAAAGCAACCCTAGCTATTGCAAGAAAATGCAATGAACAACTATGGGAATAATGATGATGGACATTAATCTATTGTGGATCCAATATACATATATAAGACAAAATTAATTAATGATTATAAAAAAATAACACTGGCCTGTTATTAATTTAATAATATTAATCTAATCCAATAGTCGAAGCATGTACTGGAGCTATTTTTTGCATAGGTAAACCATTTATTGGAGCTATACCATTATTATCTATTATTGTTCAGCCTATCTTTCCTCTAGATTTTGGCAGTATTTGATCTTTTGTTGCATGTATGTCTGGATCTTATTATAAACTACTCCACTTCAATATGTATCCTTTTTGCTATGTTTTGGTCAATTTCTAATGCACATATCAATATTTTGAATGGCTTAGGGAAGGAAGTAAGTGTTTTCTATTTCTTAATTCTCAAGTAGTCTGATTTTCGCATAGGCTTTAGAGCTTTTTTTTTTTAATCATTACAACGTCAATTTAGTTTGTTCGGCTCCCACTTTTTTCTTGTTCCCACTTTTTTCTTGTAATTCTTTTATTTGGCGGGTGTGCTTTGATTTTTCATATATGATGCTCATTTCGGTAGACTAATGATCTTTTTGTGGGTTGAATGTAGATTGCAGTCTTGAAGAATTGGGGCCGGTGAGTTGTCTTCTCTTAAAGCTTGGTTGTTTCAATTTTTTTTTTTTGTTAATCTCATTTTCGTCAATTTCTTTTGTGTTTCTTATAAATTTTTTTATTGCATTTGACTATAAAGATGATAGCCTTTGAGTTTTTGACAACAACATTAGTTTGTCATTTTGGTTTTCTGAGTCTTTCTTCAATGTTTTCATTTATTATGTTCTGATTCTTCATTGTTGCTGTGACATGTGGTTGCTAGGCTACAATTTTAACAAACTTTTTCATATTTTCTCTCTTTGCTGAAGGTTTCTTTTCGTATTTGCATTCAAGTTTTGACCTTTATGGTTTCTAGAGTTCTTGAGAGCCTGGTTTCTTCAGTTTTATGCTGGCTGTTATCTAGAGTTGATCTTCTTTTCAAGAATTTTCAAGTTGTACAATTTTGATGGCTAATATCTACGGTTGATCCTAAGCCCTCCTCTCCTCTCCTCTCCTCTCCTCTCCTCATGATTCAATCAAGGTAGTATTGTTAAATTATTGTTATATTTTGATTATGATTTTTTTAATTTCTTGTTTTTGTTGGTACAAATCTTGAAGATTAATTTCTAGTTTTTCAACTATGATGTGGTTCATTTCTTTCTTTTTTCTTTTTGCTTTTTTTGGGTAAGAAATTTGCTAATGATACATGAACTAAGGCTAGCTACTGCTATTGTTCACAATGTGTTTAGAATTTAATTGCTTACATGTACAGTGAGTTATGATGCATGTTTTTAGAGACGTTTAATGGGTTTCTTTTTCTTCTTTTCAGTGTTTGTGGTCCTTATTATATGTATCAATGCATGAACATTAGCAATAGCACATAGCATTTTTTTGTTTCTCTCTAGTTTAAGTCATTTTTCAGGTTTTCTTTTGTACTTTGTTTTTAATATTTCCTCTTTGTTTATAGACTTTTTGGTTTGTTCTTGGACACTTATTTGGAGATATTACAAGGGTATTCGTCCTTCTATTGTCTTTCAAGTTTGAAAGTAGCATGTGAAGATCTCTACAACAGAACAAGTGCTTTCTACTTTTGATTGATTTTTCATCTATATATTTATTTTTTGATTAACTTTTGAACAGATACACAATTTAGGTAATGTTATTTGCTGTTAGTAATTGTTAAAGTATATGAAAGGGGAATGAATGCCCTGTTTTCAATCTTTTCACAAAGATTTTTATTGATGGGGCTGTTTTGTCGTTTCAGTGTCCTGTCTTTTGCATCTATGGTCCTACGCTTTGTACAAACTTGTCTTTTTTATCTTATTTCTTGGAAGCATTGGTCAGTCGATTTATGTTAGATTTGCTTCCTTTAACTTTCAAGGTCGAAATATGGATGTAGACATTTACAGGTAATTGAAACATTTCGGTTGAAAATTAGTGAGGATCAGTTGGTCTCGAGGTGTGCCAAATGCAATGTATGGATTGCCACCAACTTTACTGGGTAGGTGCTATTATTTTGGTTTTAATCCTCTTCCTGTGTGCATAAATAAAACAAGTATAGAAATGTGTATACATGTATATTGATTAAAGTCTTATAGAAAGTAGGTTAAATGAAGGAATGATAAGAGAGATTGGTATTTCGGTATTCTATTGATTGGCGAGTTTATCAATTGGGCAGGTTAATGGGAAAAGTTGCTCAGATAAGTGCCATAAATGGGTTTTCAAAGAACCAACAGAATGTGAACCCAAATTTGTCAGAATCTGCTTATAGATTTCAAGAAGCAGGTTGATGGGCTTGAGATGCTACAGAAGGTGATGTTGTCAGAATCTGTTCTTGAGTTATCTCAAATTTGTCAATATGCCATCTTACTTGGGATGATAATTTTTAATTGCAGGCTCTTCCATCTATACAGAAGGAACTTATTCAAGTTTTGGATATACTTTTGAGGTGGTTTGTTTTGCAGTTCTGTAAATCTAACACAACATGTTTGTTGAAGGTACACTTGGTTTCTATCTTCAGTCGTCAGTTTTATTTGTTAATGTTTTTGGGCTTTTTGGATTCTAAAAAATATGTGCTTTACAAGATATGGTGACTTTAATCTTCTGTTGGAATAAATAGGTGCTGGAATTTCTTCCTGAACTTTTTGATGCATTAAGGGATGAAGCCTATGCTTTGACTGAATCAGAAGCAGCTGTATTTCTCCCGTGTTTGATAGAAAAGGTGCTTGAATGGATTTCAATATTTTTTATTTGACCTCATATGCTGATTTCTATATTCTTCTGCTGCATTCTGGGCACAACATTGAGAAAGTGTGAGAAAAATTGCGGGAACTAACAAAACAAATTGTCTAATATTATTCTGCACCGAAAACACTCCCCTTTATTTTGGAGGGCTTGCGTTCTAAAAACAACCGTACTCGGATAGAATGTGTTGACCTTGTTGGATTCCTGATTGACCATCATGGGGCTGAGGTGTTTAAAGAGCGATTTATTTTGTTTTACACTTTTGAATGTCTTCTGGAAGCTTACATCTATTCTCCTTTTGCAGATTAGTGGACAATTAAAATCTTTGCAAGTTGTTGCTAGCTTGACAGCAGAACGTGATGGTGAAATAAGAAAAGCTACCCTCAATACATTGGCTACTGGTTACAAGATTTTAGGTGTGTCATATCATAAAGTTACATAGCTGCCATAATCTAGGTTACAGGATTGTGTTATATAGTTTAGTTTTTCAAAGATGCCAAGAGTACAGGCATTCATTTTTATGCAACTTTTTATACCCCCAATTCATTTTATTTTGATTTTTTAAACATATATATTTGACATCTGGTCCACTTTTGTATCTTTTCTTCTAGAATAATACACATCTTTTGTTTCCTATAAAAGTAAAAAAAAAAAGGGACCCTTTTTCTATTCTTCAGTCTGTTGGCTTTTATTCTTCTAATATATGGTCTGCATTTGTCTTTGTTTGGAGTTTACTTTTGAATTGCGAGTGTTCTCTTCTATGTTTATAAGTATATTCCTTTTTAACTTATCTTTGTACTTGGCTATTGTTTATCACTGTTGTTTATTTTCCTTTCCAGGTGAGGACATATGGAGATAAGTTGGCAAGCTAACAGATGCTCGGAAAAGCATGTTGGATGATAGGTTTAAATGGAAGGTCAGTACAAACCTTCATGTTGTGTTCCTTGTGTGTTGTGTTGTGTTTCTGATTGTCCTTCTTCCTCATTTTCTACATTAGGTCCGAGAGATGGAGAAGAAAAAGGAGGGAAAGCCAGGAGAAGCAAGAGCTGCTTTAAGGCATTCTGTCAGGGAAAATGGGTATGCCTTTTTTTTCTGATGCCTGTTTAGTTAATTAGAAAAGAAATAAAGTATGAAGATGCCATATGTTAAGAAGTCTAATCACACTTATTTTTAATGAAAATGAACAAAACTATTTGGGAATCCAAATCCATTTAATTTGTCATCATTTATCTTGATCCTTATTGTTTTCTTCCTGCTGTTGCCTTACTATGAAGCTCATTCTTTTAATAAATTTACTTATTTATTTGTAATTATCATATAGCAATATCAAGAAAAGAATGTGTTACCCTTGCTTAACTGAATTATTGTATGATGTTTGATATCATAGTAGCAATTTCAGATTTTGGCACTTTGTAGGACAGTATCTAAAATCTTTTAAAATTCTGGCTGCTTGTTTGAGAAATGGGTCATTATTTTGGGATTGATCTTCAGAATAGAAACCAAAATGAGACCTATTTTTGCCTTCTGAAATGGCAGTTTGAATTCGAGATTCATGCATGATTTTTAAATTTGTGCCAAGCATTTTGATGATTCTACTGTGTATTGGCTTTTCATGTTTATGAAGTACACACATGAATTATCTAGATTCTGAAAGGAATATATCTTAAATTTGGCAGATACATTATTAAATTCTCTAGTCAGATTCATGCTATTTTTTAATTGATAACTTCGTTTATATGTTAGATCATCTTCTCCCAGTTTTATCGTGTTGGTTGCTATATAAGTAGTTAATTCATTTTGTGTATTTGTAATATACAGCCAAGTGAATCCAATACATTTATTGATATACAGGCAGTTTATCAGTGTCTTCAGACTTAGTTCTATAAGGATAGTCAGTTGGCAGTGGGCCAACACTACACTTGGCATCAAAATTGCCAAGGTTAAGAGGTGTTGTTCTGCATAGTGGCGCATTCTTTCTGGCCTTCTTGTACTCTTGCCATGTGAAGTTCACACTTTGCTTTGACATTTATATGGTAAGGATCAATCATGATCGGTATTGTTTGTAATAAATATGTGAATCATGATCAGTTGGCATCTCATGTGTACTGATATGCTCTGTTTGATTGCCAGTTAGAATGGCATATTGACTGCTAAATTATGCTTGAGCCCTAGAGTTTATGCTATTGCTGTTGCAATGTTTGAGCTAGTTATTGTTCTAATATATGCAGAATATCAACAAAATAATATTGATATGTTGTATTCTTGCTAATATAATAGGTAACAGAACTGGTAGGCATGCATTGGAACGATTACACATACTTTTAATAGAATTGGTAGGCATGCGTTCAACCATTTTTCAGGGGCTGCTATGACAATGAAATTAGAAAAAATCCAAGGGCTAAGAAGGCCTTGCATGTCAATATCTTTTCTCAACTGTAAAAAGCAATTAAAGTTTGATATTAGGCTATTTCCAAAAGCAATTAAAGTTTGATATTAGGCTATTTTCAAGTGCTACATTCCATATAAAGTTCCGTATATTCTTAAAATTCTATTTGTATTGTGTTTAAGCTTTTCTTTTATGTATACATGATCTTAAACATAAATTTTTATTTATTTTAAAGTTTTATAAAATTATTATGTTTTCAAGAAAGGCTATATAATATAAATAATTTTTTTTAAAAATATATATATATATATATATATATATATATATATATACATACTTGACGGTCCAAAACATTCAAATATGATAATTAAGAAAAATACTATTCTAAAGAACTTGATAATAAATAGTCAAATATGAGTAAAAAATTCTGTCATACTTGACAGTATCCAAACGGACAAGTATTAATAAACAGTCAAATATGAGTAAAAAATTTTGTCATACTTGACAGTATCTCAACGGATAAGTATTAATAAACAGTCAAAATTTTGTCATATTTGACAGTATCAAAACGGACAAGTATTAAAAATATCATTTTATAATAATATTTGTCTGTCAAAAAAGGGTCAAATATTATTCTATGTTCACATACTTGACGGTTAAAAGCAATCAAATATGGAAAAAATTAGGTTCATCATATTTGACTGTTACTGTCAAATATTATTAACAATAATTTAAAATTTTTGACCGTTAATTTTGTCATATTTGACGGTTTCTGTCAAATATTTCTTCTAGAAACCGTCAAATAATGCCAAAAATTGAATTCCAATGGTATATAAACTTGACTACTTTGTAAGAGTCAAATATGTTGTAGTGAATATTTGACTGTTTGACTAACTGTCAATTATTATCATATTTGACGGTGACATATATGACATGCAATAACCGTCAAATATGATCATATTTGACGGTTAAAAACAGTCAAATATTTGTTTTTTCTTGTAGTGTATATAATTTCCATTTAGTTAATTATAATTTGCACTTTTAAAATCTTAGTTTTCTAGGTAAAATTGAATTTGCTTAAAACCATACTTAGCATGAGATAACTTTAAATAAGAAGTTATGAATTTCCCAATTGAACAAATGTTCTGGTGTTGTTAGTGGTTTGAATTTGTTTTGGCAATCTTATTTAATTTTCAATTTAGCTAGGTAATATTTATTTATATTATTTTTTAAGATTTTAATAAATAGTGATTAAAAATTTCTTAAATATATTTTAGTGGTTATAAAAATTTTTTTATATATCAATGGAGTATGGCTTATTTGGCCATTCTACGTGTAAAACACTTAAAAAAATTAAAATCAGATGACTAAACAGTATAGCTTTTGAAAAGTACAATAATCTAGCTTGTTTATTATGCACGATACAACTTTGTTCCAAAAGTCATTATTACCATAGCATAACTAAAGCATGCCAGAATCATAGGGAGTAAACATGAAGTGGTAGTCGAGGTTCAGGAACAACAAGAAGTGGGATCTTTTTTGGAGTTGAGAGCCCAAAAATTTCCTCCATATCCATGTCCTCTTTCTTCATGTCACTCGCCAATTTCCATGTAAAACATTGTAGAAGATTAGCCAAACTTGTTTGAATAACCTTGAGGCCAAGACTATAACCGGGGCACATTCTTCTCCCCGCTCCAAATGGCAGCAGCTCAAAATCTTGGCCTTTAACATCAATATCCTTCCTTATCATGAATCTATCAGGCCAAAATTCATTGGGTTGGTCCCATATGGCAGGATCTCGCCCTATTGACCACACATTAACGAGCACACGCGTGCCCTTGAGGATGTCATAGCCAGCAACTTTGCAATCTTCTTGAGCCAATCGAGGCACCAACATTGGTGCAACAGGATGAAGACGCATTGTTTCCTTGACAATTGCACATACGAATGGAAGTTTAACAAGGTCTGTCTCTTCTACCAATCTGTTTCTCCCAATTACTCTATCTAGTTCTTCAGTTGCTTTTTCAAAAATTTCTGGCTTTTTCAAGAGCTCCGCAATTGCCCATTCTGTAGTCACAGTTGAGCTCTCAGTTCCACCACCTAGAAGGTCCTGATCAAAATTTCAAAACAATATTAATGATATTATATATGCTTCAGAATTATTGGTTAGGTTGATAACATAGTAAATAGTAAATATCGGAGGTTAAATGTAAAGTTGGTGCAAACTTAGCCTTTAACTTGAGGGGTTTCTTAAAAGGACAAGGTATGACAAAACGTAAAATGAAAATGGCCATTATATCTATTTATCATACCCCGATTATAGCCTTAATCTGATGCCTTTGGAGCTTGACTTCAAGGGTAGGATCATCAGCAAGCTGCAGCAACACATCCACCAGATCCTTAGCAACAAAGTCCTTAACCGATTTCCTCCTAGCATCATGCTCATCCAACACATGCTCATAAAACCTATCCAGCTTCTTCATCAAAGCCTTCATTCTCTTTGTGTATCCTTGTATATCCAAAAACTCAAGCCACGGAATTGAATCCCCTATATGCAGCACCCCATTCAGCAAGAATAACTCTTCAAGCATTTCCTGGAACTCACGTGGCGTTACAAACTTATTATTTTCTGTTTCATCTGTGTATTTTTTCCCAAATGCCATCCGACTTATCACATTCAAACTAAGAGTAGAAAAACGATCTTTCAAAGTAAAAGGCTTGCCAGATGATTTATACAGGTCACTAACAAGCGCTTTTATTTCTTCTACTCTTATGTACTCAAATGATTCCAAGCGTTTTGCACTAAAGAGTTCCATTAAGCACATCTTTCGTGCCTGGCGCCAATAGGCGCCATATGGTGCCCATACAATATCCGAGTAATTATAAGTAGTGTACTTGCCTGCAATAGTCTGTGGCCTTGATGCAAAGTAGAGATCATACGTTTTGAGGAAATATTTTGCCATTTCAACCGAAGAGGCCACCACGACGGGGTGTGAACCAAACCTGAGTTGCATAATTGGTCCATACTTTCGCGAGAGATGGTGGATAGAACGGTGGGGGAGTGCGCCAATCAAGTTCAGATTACCAATGATTGGCCAAGTTTTTGGACCGGGTGGCAGCTTAAATTTTCGATGCCAAAGATGGTGGAAAAGAGAGTTGAGGACAAAGAGGAGGAGAACGAGGGTTAGTTGCCAAACGAATGAATTTGAAGCGCAAGGAATCTCCATCGTGAAATGATACTTATGTTGGGATGGAATTCATTAAACAAAGGAGCAAATTTATAACACAAAATCATAGGCAACAAGGGTTTATATGTAATTTGAGTATCGTTTCGTTTCCGTATTACCAACTTGCGCATGGTAAGAAATTACAACTTAAAAAACACGTGAGGCCACTAACATAAAATCCAATAATTGCATAACAACTTCTCTTGAGAATAGTTTTCCACATGTGTTTATTCAATTAAAATGTTCATGCATATATATAATTACACCTTTTCAACATCGCGGTTACACTATTTTTTCTTTTACAAGAAAAATCATAACTAGATGAAAGTTTGTTATACCGCGAGGTTTCCGGGGCAATCATAAGCAAATTACAAAAAAAAAAAAAAAAAAAAAAAAAAAGAAAGAAAGAAAGAAGAAAGACCATGACTATATCAAAGTTTGATATAGATCAAAAGCACAAGGAATCATCTTTAATGTGATTTTGTACCTGTGTGATAGATTGGAATTTACACCTGTGTTTGAATCTCCACTGTGCGGTTCTCGTGGCGCTTCTGCCTAGCTAGTAGTGATTTGCACTATTTGATGCAATTTCTTCATTTATAAATTAACTTAATTACTTATTGTTGCTCGGTTGCGTGATTGTCTGACAATTAATGTTTTAAAATAATTGTTGATTAGATATCTGCTGGTTGTGGAGAAAATGAAAGAGGATTCAACAACAGTATGAGAAAAACAAAGAGAAATATGAATAGAGTAGTGCAAATGAGTTCGCTTCTTGATTTCAAAATTTTCTATTGATCAATGACATCAAATCGAACTTTTTGGATGGCAGATATGACGGCTAATTAATTAGTATTGTAATCTACAGACTAATTTGTATCAATCGGTTGCGACATGATCAGTACAACGCTGCACATTTATTAAGTAAATATAGATCAATCAACCTTAAGGGTGGGAATTCGTGTCATGCGTGTCGACTCATTTAATTATTCATGTCAAGACATGAAACACGGATCCGACACGGTTATTAAACGTGTTACCGACGTGTTGTAATCGTGTCATATTTAATTCACAAAATTTACTTAATCGTTTAACCTAGTTATACATAATATATTATATTCTATATATTTATATTAATTAAAATTATTTTTAGAATATAAATCATTTTTAGTATAAAATATTATTAAAATCATCATAATTTATTATTTTATAAATTAATTTATTTTATAATATAAAAATTTCAATTTTATAATATATATATTGTAAGTAGGTAACAATTTATATCATTAAATGAGCTTACATATTAAGGATAGACAAAATATGTTTAACTATTCGTGTCATTAAACGGGTTGGCGTGTTGAACACCCTCAACATGAATCCGATCCATTTATTAATCGTGTATTGTGTTCGTATCGTATTTATGTCGTGTCTCAAATTCCCACCTCTAATCAACCCCGAAACAAAAAAAAAAAAATTACTAAAAAAGGGAATTTTCTGCCTTCTAATTACATTGAGAGTGGATAAGTTGCAAAGAGGAGATAATGGGATCAACACGAACTTAATGTAGACAATAAGATTAAAATTTGTTCACTTGAAAAAAAGAGACTGCTAAAAGCAATCAAATAATGCTTGCCTTTTGATCGACCAGCCTCTCCAACCAAAAAGAAAAGCTCTTTAATCATGCAAAACCTCAAATATATATACTAGCCCTCATGTGATTGTGCAACCTATATAAATTTCCATTTTAAGGTATAATAAATTGATAATTGGGGAAATTGAATGGATCCAGACTAATCTAATTGAATTTACTTGACTATCTTATTAGGAACTGATGACGTGAGAGCAGAATTTGAAATTTAAAACATTTATTTTTTATATTTATATCATGTTAAGAAAACTATTTAACCAAAAAAATTTGAACAATATGGTAATTAAGAGTTGGACCAATAATTTACATTTGTCTATAAACAATTAAAGGTTTTGACAAATTAAATGTTCACCTTTTTTTTTCCTTCTTTTGCGTTGATTTTAATACGGAGTAGAAGAACATAATCTACTTCTTTCACATATTCCTTTGAAGTTCGAAATTAATATGATCGAAATTATTAACTGCTTTTTTGTGACAACACCCGAGGGGTAGTGTTTCAATTATTGAGATTGCCGTTGACATAATTTATTAATGAAATTGATGTATTCAGAATTATAAATATGAAGAACCCCTTGTACAAAATACAAATAAAGAGAAAACCTTATAGGGTAATGTTGTGAGAATTTCACTTCGGGGCTTTCATTATCAAAGGTAAACGTTGGTGCACACACAAGTTGAAGCTACAACTTAAGTTTATAAAGTTGCAGCGCCATTTCTCATCAGCAGAGGAAAGTGAATAGTAAGTTGAAGCTGGAGGTTGAGTCTTTGAGGCTGCAGCACCAAAATCCTTTTCAAGCGCCAGGAAAGTGAAGCTACAACACTGTGATGAAGATGAGTACTAGAAAAATGAACTCGCAGCTTCGGGATGCTAATGTGTAGCTATGTGATGGAGTTACAGCTCTTCATGCTGATGTGGAATTTTAGCTTATTTTTAAGATATAAATAGGACATCCTAAAGTCTATTTCATATCTTGATCTTATTGTAATTTTAGAGTGAGCCTTCAATCTAGAGAGGAACAACTGAAACCATAGCCATGTGAAAAGAACAAGAGAGAAAGAATTGAGCTTGAGGCTAAAAGAGAGATTAGGGTTTTCTAATCTAGGATCCTTTCTAGGTTATTTGTTGTTGTGATTTGCCTTGTAATTGTTTACTGTTACATAGTGAAATCTGTTGTTGGACTGACGTGGACATAGGTCAATTTTGATCAAACAACATAAATTTTTGTGTCTTGTTTTGTTGTTTCTTTGCTACTTGTGTGTATGTATGATTTGTCATTTGTGAAGTTTGTGCCTTTGATTTTGCGGCTTGGTTATTTTCTTTCAATGATTCCCACATGTGGTGTGGTGAGCATGAACCATTGAAGATGGCTACAACCAACTTTGAGAACAATTCAATGGCAAGGGAGACTTCGGTATTCGACAACAAAGGATGAGAGCAATCTTGGCTCAATAGAAGGTTGCTCAGACACTTCAAGGTGTGAAGAATCTTTCTAGCACCATGTCAAAAATGAAGAAGATAGAGATACTCAAAATGGTGTATAGTACTATGATCTTGTATCTTAGTGACAATGTTTTGAGGAAGTGCAATAAGGAGACAATTATAGCAGGTTTGTGGATGAAATTAAAGAGTCTTTATATGATGAAATCTCTCTCAAATTGAATCTATTTGAAGGTGAAATTGTTCGGATTCAAGATGCAGGAGGACAAGAGTCTTTATAAGAATCTTGACGAATTCAAGAAGTTTGTGATTGAATTGGAGAATTATGGAAGAAGATCAATGATAAAGATCAAGCAGTCATATTGTTAAACTCATTATCCTTAGTTTACAGCCAACTTCGTGGTACCATTTAAGTATGTTAGAGACATTTTATCCCTTGATGATTTGAAACCAACTATTAGGTCCAAAGAATTGGATTAAGGGCAGAGAAGAAGGCAAGTAGTAGTAGTGAGGCTCTTAATTTTTGAGGTGGAACTAAGAAGAGAGACAACAACAAGAATAAAGGAAACTCAAGATCCAAATCATGGAGAAGAATCAGGTGTTATTAATGAAAAAAGGAGGGCCACATAAAAAGGGAGTGCCCTAACAGAAAGAAGAAGTCAAATTATAAGAAGGAAATTGGAGATGTGTTAGTGGTGTCGAATAAATATGATTCGGCAGAGGTACTAGTACATTTAGCACGTGATACACAAAAAGAATGGAATTTGGACCTTGGATGCTCATTTCACATGAGTATGAACTATGACTAGTTTTAGACATTCAACGAGATTCATGGAGGAACTGTCTTACTTAGGAATAACAAGGCTTGAACGATTAAAGGAATCAGATCTATCAAGGTGCGAATGTTTGATGGTTTTAATAGGGTTGCAGAAGGTAAGATATGCTCCAAAGCTTAGGTGAAATTTTATTTCTCTTGGGATGCTTAATTTAATTGGTTGTTTTGTTAAAATTGAAAAGGGGGTGACAAAAATTGGAAAAGGTGTATTAATGATGATGAAAGACACTCTTTCAAATGGCTTGTACTCTTTGATTAGTACAACAAGTATTGGAATTGTAATAACTATCTCAACATGCAACCAGAAGTTCTTGACAGAGTGGAACATAATTGATTTATGTCATAAGAGGTTGAAGTATGTGAGTGAGAAGGGTTTGGACGAGTTGCATAAAAGAGGGTTGCTGGGGAAAGAAAAACTTAGGAATTTAGAGTTTTGTCAACACTGTGTGTATGGTAAAAGTCACAAATTGAAGTTTGGGAGATCAATGCATGTAACACATGGCATTTTAAACTATGAACATGTAGATCTTTAGGGTGTTGCTCACGTTCAATCCCATGGTAGAGGTAAGTTTTTTATATCTTTGGTTGATGACTATTCTAGGAAGTCGTAGGTGCATATTATAAAGAGTAAGGATCAGGCATTTGAGAAATTCAAAGAGTGGAGAGTCATGGTTAAAAATTATTATGTCTCGACTTTGCAAAAAATGTAAAAAGATAATTGTATCCTTATCAGAGAAAATAAAATACAAAAATATCCTTCCTGATGAAAGTCTAAAATGTCTTTGGTGTTGCCAGACGTCTATCTAGATTTGGAGAGTTGGTCCACGTCACCTCAAAATTGTTTAAATGCCATGTTGTAGGCCTCTGTTGATGATACAAGAAAAGGTCAAGGACTCCATTAAGGAAAAGCGGTGGGAGCAAACAGAAGAGACAAGTGATGGTACACGTAAAGGGCTGACTCTGATAGAAAAACTAATTCTGAATACCAGAAATTTGTGATACTGTTACTAATCTAGAACTGTTTTAGAAATGAATACAATTCAAAATTAAGCAGTTTCAGATTCACTGAATCTAGAGCTCCAGAAGAAAAAAAAAAAAAACCAAATCCTTGAGCTTGACAGAAAAGCAAGACTATAATACTAGTGCTCCAAAAAGAAAAGAAGGAAAAGTGCTTGACCTATTGTATTGACTCATACTGAGGTTACTGACTGAAAAACGATTGTGTTTAGGCTAAATGATGATTTATGTAGATTTAGGATGCACTAGGATGGTGTTTCAAACCATATATGAACTAATAAGGAATGTGACATGAGTTGCTAACTAAAAATTACGTGAATGGCTTTGAATGATGATATATGTGTGTTTGCTGGATGATTTAGGAAGAATATGAATGACTAAACCATATGCCTAGACCCCCCTTTTGTATTGTTGAATGAAATAGTTTGATAAGGATAGTATAATAGGAATAGTAATTAAAGTAGGATTCTAATAATCTAGATAAGGATAAGGCTTAAGTATTTATCTAATACAAATAATACAGGGTAATGTGGGATAATGCATGAAATAAATAATTAATATTTATCTTAAAATAATGTAGGAATAATGCAGGAAAAGACCCCTAATCCTAATCAAACCTTTTTTAACCATCTTGTCCTCACCCTTAGCCTCAATAATTAATTACCAGAATACCCCTTAAGTGGGCTTGGTTCCAACAACTTAGGCTAAGTGGACCTAATATCTTCTGTTTATACCTACCAAACCACAACCCACCAAAGAGCCCCCTTGGTGGCTTGGGTCCACTTCATCTTAGGTTGAATACAGTTTTAGGACATAGAGTCAGATTTAGATTCAAATTTGTAGGGTTCTATGGTATTGGGCCTCTAGGCTCCAATATACGATGAACCATAGCCCAATATACAATATGACAGAATATGTGCACTTACAAATTACTGCTAGCTTGTCTTTTCATATTAGGCTATCAGATTAAGAGTTCAGAGGCCTTTTTTCTAATTATACTGGTTGATTTGAAGTGCCATGGCCATGGACTTTGTAACAAATTCATATTTATATTCAAATTTAGATATGTTTTGATTATTCTTACTAGAGATTGCTGTTTTGTTGTTGCAAATTCTATTTTTTCCATATTTAATGTTTTCTTACCACAGACTTTTCCTTCTGGGTTCATTATTTTTTGTACCCTTGTGCCATGTTGTGTTGTTACTCAACTCGCTATTAAGTTACTAGTTATTGTTCATTCTAAGCTCGTTACTTATTTGTGTGAATTTTTTCCACAAACCTCTCCAAAGTAAGGGGTAAGTTGTAGACACTAAATTTTTGAGGCTTGATGACAGAATGAAGATAAATGTCGAGCAATGAATATGATTGAAATGCCCTTGAAGATCAAGAAGAGAAGGGTGAGAAGAAGTTGGTGAAGAGTCTCGAAAATTGACACATGACTTTGAAAAATCACAGAAATTAATCTAGGAGGAATCTGATGATGAGTCATATACCATTGTAAAGCTATGGATGTCTAGTTTTCATAAGAATTTATGGATCACAAATCAGAGTTAAAATCAAGAAGTAATGCACAATTTAAGGAACAAAAGTCCGGAAGGGCTACATCAAAAGAAGACAAAACGGAAATGGTTGAATGGAAACTGACCGGCCGGCCATCAGACATCAGACAGCTGCCCAACTATTGGATAATGGCCGACCACCCATCAAATGGTCGCCCGGCTATCTGAAGATGGCCGTTCGGCCCTTGTTGGCTTATTTTCAAAAATTGGGTTGGGAAATTTCCTTTTTCCTTTTTACCCCTCTCCTATATAAACCCTCCTCCTCTCACTTTGCAAGACACACCAATTGTCGAATACAATCATCTTTCTCCCTCTTGAAGACATGCTCGAGAATTTGAGAAGTCTTGTTTAGTATAAATATTTTTTCAATCGTTTTTATTACTCTAAACCCGAAAAGGGTACCTCTTGAGAGCAGAATTCTATCCTCTTTCCTATTTTCTATTTTATTTTTCTTGCTTAGAAAAAGCATATTTAAGGTTTAATTTTATGCTTAGAAGCATGTCTAAGGTTATTATGAATTGTGCTAACCCAATTTGTTTTATAAGATAGATAAGCATATCGAGGTAACTCCGCAATCCTTCCTTTTTAGAATCATACTTAAGAATTTACTTTCTTTACGAATGCTTAGAATCATGACTAGGGGAACATGTTTAGAATCATGCTTAAGAGCACATGACTAGAATCATGAGAGCAAAATTTATTTGCTTTGATAAATGTCAGGAAATAGCATAGAATAGGTGAGAATTACCATTTTGCCCTAGAATGTCTTATTTAAGCTAGAATAGCTATGATTGATTTCAATTATTTGAATTAAGCTAGAATATGCAATGAATGACATGTTAGGCTAGAAATGCCATGATAATTGATATAAATTATGCTAGAATAGCTATTGGTAGAATTACCAAGATAGAATTTATCAAAATCTAGGCTAGAATGCCATAATATTAAATTAGGGCTTTGTTTGATTTTATTGTTGATGCATGAACGAATGTTTATTAATAAGTGTAATTGTGTAATACCATGAAGTGGTGGTGGACTTACATTGGTGGTGAGGGACCATCATTTAGAATATATAGTCGAATATATGAATGTATGGAATATTTTATTGTTGAATAACAAATGTTGTAATCCTCTTCCTTTCCCCCTTGTTTGATGAAAATGTAATTTTTCTCCTCCCTCTTTCTATGGATGAATATACAACTGTCATTGATTGAATGATCACCTCATATGCTTAATGAAGATGAAAAATTAGAATGTGTGCATAAAATGAGCAACGCAAAGCGGACTAAGTAACAGCACGAGTTATTATTATTTTTTTTTGTAACCAAGGTGTCCGAGCCAGCTTACGTGCACCATAACTAATCCTTAGGGGAGACTAGTACGACCACAACCCACTGTCACGATCTCACTCTTACCTCATGGGGAAAGGCCATTGTGAAAAGTCGAACCCAGGATTTCTCTGTTGGCCTTACCAACTCCCTCCTAGGCCGCCCTTGCCACTTGAACCAACCCATTGTGGGTAACAACACGAGTTATTCCTATTTGATATTTCCCAAGTGGAGGCCAGATTTATATCCGTACAGGTCGAAAGACTCGTACCTAACTTCCCAAACCTATCTGTAAAGGGAGGAAGGTAGTTTAGGTCCCAAAGCAAGGGATCAGATTGCCCCCATTCATTCCCAATTGAATAATTGAGTGGTGACTTCTTTCTCCAGATGTGCCCATAGCTCGTTTGTATTCCTTTAAGTATTGAAAGAGGCTTTGACATAGTATCATGGTTGCAAACGCTCTGGCTTGACGACAGCCCCGTTCACAACTTTCACTTCGTTGCTTGAAGATCATCTCTTGGATGGCATTGAAGCCCCTCTGAAGCCATTGCTTGGAATAAATCTGAAATCCTTTTGAGGTTTTTCTAAAATTGATTGTCTTTCCAAGGCAGTCACAAGGAATTAAAACTTTTCTAGATTTGGGATTCTTCTAGAATTGACTTTTCTGGAGTTCGGGATAATTGTGGATAATGTTTCTAGATTCAGAATTCGTTTGGAATTGATTCTTCTAGAACTCAGGGTCATTTTAGGTGAGGTTTAATAGAGTTCTAAACTTGGAATTCGTCTAGAGTTGGTTTGTCTAGCACTCAAGATTATTCTGGATGGAGTCTTCTATCACGTTTCTGGCTTTGGAGCTTTTTTGAATTGATTTTCTAGAACTCAAGATCACTTTGGATAAAGTCTTCTGGCAGGGTGTATTAACATGTTTTTGGACTCGAGATTTTTTTACAATTGACTTCTCTGTCACTCAAGATCATCATAAATAGAGTCTTCTATTATAATTAACTTACATGTTTTTGGATCCATATTTCTTCTTTTCTAGAACCTGAGATTACTCTGGATGGAGTTTTTTGAATTTTTTTTTATGAGTGATTGAATTGGCAGGAGTGAAGCATGTCCATAACACAATTGATCACACTTGTGTCTGGGAAGAATTGTAATCCGGTTGCTATGACAGTCTCTTCGTGACACATCCTCTTTTCATGGAGCAGAGACTTGAATTAAATCTTTTGTAGTAGCATCCATATAAGCTTGATTGGAAATGGACTTTTCGTATCATCAAACATAATGGATTATGAACTAGTCAAATATGCTTCTAGATTACTAAATATGGATTTTAGTATTCATAACAATGACATGGGAATGTCAGAGTCTCATCTAAATTATTCAAATGAACAATGATAAAATATTTGTGTAAACAATCAATTGGAGGATGCAAATATATATTGCACATGTAAGTTTTGTATAGAATAGAATGAAGTTAAAAAAAAAATGAGATCATCACAAAAATATGATCGGATAAAAGTGCATAGCACATATGGATGTGCTAAAGAAAATTGTCGTCACAAAACATGGTACAACTGCATTTGTAGATATTGTGGGAATCATGTTGAGTTGGGAAGGAAACATGCACTATACAAAACTGCATGCAATGAAAAAGAAAAACAAGCATTGTACATAATCATGTATAGTTTCGAAAACATATAAGTAGTGGATATCAGAAGGAAATATATGTTGTGTAGTATAGAATATTGAGAAGAATGCAATACATGACATAAATATGGTGTCGAAATATGAGCATTCTATATAAACAAGTAACGCATAAGCATTCTATTGCATGCTTAATGGTTCAAACAGAACTATTAAATAACTCCACTTGCACAAAACTATAAGGAGATACATGGTTGTGGTGTGTACTTTAAGAAATAAACATGTTATTTGTGAATACAAAAAACTATTTGATATATTCTAAGTACATTCATGTATAAGATATCATGATGAGGAAACATAGGCTGTCATAGAATTTATGTAGAATTAATAAAAGATACCATGCATAATATAAAACAATTTAATTATTATAAAATTGCATGTCATGAGAGGACATCTTAAAGAGTGTATAAAATATCAAAAATCTATGTGTCGTATGATAAAACAGTCATATGGTAGCATTTTTCACATATAAAATTATATAGATCTAACAAACATTTTTTATAAAGGTTAAAATGATTGACTTTATACGAGATTGACAAGCTTTCTATGCATTCTTAACATAACTCAAAATCACATGTTATACTATGCATGTTTTTCTAGATATTACCTAACAACAGATGATTGTATGTTTTCAATAAAATCCAAAATAGTTTCATGCTTGTGAAAGAAATAGAATAAGTAAGAATGGATTTGAAAACTTATCTTTGTAGTGTGATCAGCAACCAAGAAGGACAAAGAATTCTTCCTTCGTCAGATTAGAAAAAATGAGGTGCTTCCAAACCCATAACTTCATCAGGTTAGATTCATTTGTAGTACATAGTTCATGCATTCTTATGACAAGTTCTCAGTTGCCTTTTGTCTGTTTATGAGAAATCTTTTGTCATCCTTAGATTCTTCCATATGTTTCCTCTTAGTCTCTAGTGTCTCTTCCAGGTTGTCAGTTTTTTTTTTTTTTTTTGCTTTGTTTCACCATATGATATCTCAAACCAACTCCTTAGTCGAGTTGCCTAATCTTGTTTCTTGACTTTGCAAAAAGTGTAAAAAGACAACTGTATCTTTATCAAAGAAAATATAAATACAATAGTGTCCTTCCTAAAGAAAAGCCTAAAATGTCCTTGGTGTTGGATTCGGAGAGCTGGTCCATGTCACCTCGAAATTATTAGCCAATTAGGAATTGTTGTGTTGTAGGTATTTGTTGATCATACAAGAAAAGGCTGAGGACTCCCTGAAGGAAAAGTGGAAGTAGAAGCAAATAGAAGAGACAAATGATGGTATACATAAAGGTTTGATTCTGACAAAAAAACTGATTCTGAATACCAAAAATATGTGATACTGTTACTAATTCAGAACTATTTTAGAAATGAATACAAGTCCGACGAAAGCAGTTTCAGATGTCTATTAAATCTGGAACTCCAGAAGAAAAAGTAAGACTGTAATACAAGTGCTCCAGAAAGACGAGAAGGAAAAGTGCTAGACCTACTGTATTGACTTAAACTGAGGTTACTGACCGAAAAACGACTATGGTGTTTCAGATTGTACACAAACAAATAAGGAATGTGACACTTTTTTGGCTGAGTTGCTAACTGAAAATTGCGTGAATGGCTTTGAATGATGACATATGTGTGTTAGACGATTTAGGATGATTATGAATGACTAAACCGTATGCCTAGATGCCCTTTTTCTATTGGTGAATGAAATAGTTTGATAAGGTTAGAATAGCAGGAATAGTAATTAAAGTAGGATTTTAATTATCTAGATAAGGATAAGGTTTAAGTATTTATATAATATATATAGGATAATGTGGGATAATGCATGAAATAAATAATTAATATTTATCTTAAAATAACGTAGGAATAATGCAGGCAAAGACCTCTAATCCTAATCAAACCCTTTTTTACCATCTTGCTTTCACCCTTAGCCTCAATTTTTAATTACCAAAATACCCCTCAAATTGCGCTTGGGTTCATCGAATTGGGCTAAGTGGATCTTATGTCTTCTATTTATACCTACCAAACCACAGCCCACCAAAAAGCCCCATGGGTGGCTTGGGTCCAATTGGCCTTACGCTGTATACAACCTTAGGATCTAGAGTGAGATTCAGATTCAGATTTGTAGGCTTCCATGGTATTGGGCTTTAGGTTCCAACATACCATGAACCACAGCCCAATGTACAACGTGACAGAATATGTGCACTTACGGATTGATGCTAGCTAGGCTTTTCATATTAGGCTATCATATTCAAAGTTTAAAGGCCTTTTTACTGATTATGCTGATTTGATTTGAAGTGCTATTGCCATGGACTTTGTAACAAATTTTGATTTTGATTTTGATTTAGATATGTTTTGGGCTTTGTCATGGGAAGTCGAGCATCAACAAAAATCAAACGTAGAGGAAATTGAAGAATTTCATGTCAAATAATAGCTTGGAGTTTTGTTCTGAATGGTTTGATGAATATTGTAGAAAAGAAGAGATTAGAAGTCACAAAATTGTTAATGGTACTCCTCAACAGAATGGCTTGGTAGAGAGGATGAACTGGTTATCCTTGAGATGTGAGGTGTATGCTTTTAGCAGCAGGTTTACCAAGATCTTTCTAGACTGAAGCTAAGATGTAAAAAACCATTTGATCAACAATTGTACTTCCATAATAATTGGCTTGGAAACTCCTCAAGAAGTATGGTCTAGGGAACCTGCAAATTACTCCAATGTAAAGGTGTTTGGTTGCACAGCTTACTGTTACAGCCGCCCAAATCGCTTGCTAGAGTGGCCCAAAAATGCGCAAAGGCTTGGCAAGTCCAAGCACGTTTTCTAGAAATCTCTAGCAAGCCTCCCTTGTAAATATCTAAGATATTTTTAGAAGTCTCCATGTAAATATCTAGATTCTTTTGTAGAAAGGCTAAAGAGTGAATAACGCCGTCGGATGTATTAAATCTTGGCCGTCCATTGAGGAGGTGGTTCACTATAAATACCCCTCCAAGGCTCAATTGTAAAGCATCGAAAACAAGCTCTACACAAGCCATTATAAAGAGTTCTCAAGCAATACAAAAGCTTTCTTCCTAGTAACACTTGTCTCTAACCTTCCAACACTTCTCTTCTCTTTGCCTTAAAGCTCTTAGCTCAACGATCCTAGCCTCTCAAGCTTCTTGCTAAGTGAAGCAAGCCAACATCAAGGCTTACTTAGCAACTTCTAAGCTCGTGACAGTTGGTATCAGAGCACGGTTCAAGCACTAAAGTAACATGGCATCCGACATTGAAGTGATGATGGAAGAGCAAGTACACGGACGTGAGGAGCAACCCCAGCCACAACCACGCCCACAAGGCAAATGTGGCAAGTCCAAAGCTCCACCCGCGGAAGCCTTGGAGCTTCGTGTTGCTAGCATAGAACAAGCCGTCTTGGGGATGGACAATGTGATTGAGAGTCTCACCGACCGTCTTGATGGCCTAGAGACAGACTATGGGGAGATCACTCAAGCCACAAAGTCCAGCATTCTCGCGAATAGCAAGTCCTATAAAGAGGAGCTTCAAAACCTTACACGAGAACTCCACGGCTTGCAGACCTTTGTGGAGCATGAATTGCGGGCCATCCGTGCGGAAGTGGAGGAAGTTCGCACGGAATGGGAGAGGCATCGTTGCGATCGAGCTAGCCCATCCTATACAAGTGCTAGCGCACTCAACACCATGCAAGTGCCTACTCCTGCCACATACCATGGCACCCGCAATGCCACCGAGGTCGAGAACTTCTTATTCGGCCTTGAGCAATACTTCGAGGCCAAGGGTGTCCACGATGACGCTTCAAGAATCGGTATTGCGCCAACATTCCTACGCGATGTAGCCCAATTATGGTGGTGTCGAAAGCACAGCGACACGGGAAAGGGCATTTGTTCTCTCCGCACATGGGAGGACTTTAAAAGGGAGCTTCGGAAGCATTTCTCCCTAAGCAATGCCAAAAAGGAGGCAAGGGGCCGCCTCCGTCGTCTAAAGCAAAGTGGCACCATTCGAGACTACATTAAGGAGTTTACCACCATCATCCTTGAGATCGAGGATATGTCTGACAAGGACTCCCTCTTCTACTTCCTTGATGGGCTCAAGGATTGGGCAAGAGTTGAGCTCGAAAGGCACGGTGTGCAAAACCTCGATGAAGCCATAGCCACGGCAGAATCCCTCACGGATTATGCTTCCCAAACCAAGGATAGGAAGGCCAGTCATGGCAAAGGTGGGGGAGAGAGGAGCGCCAAGAAGGACCATGGTTGAAAGGAAGGTGGTACAAGCAAATCTTCCAGAGGGGACAAACGCGACAAGCCTAGTAGAGGTAAGTCCGACGCCCCTAAACCTAAGAGCCCTTGTTTCATTTGTGACAGTCCTCATTGGGTGAGAGATTGCCCAAAGAGAAAGACCCTTATTGCCTTAGCGGCTCAACATGAGGGCTCACGTGGTGATGAGCCACAAGCGGAGATGGGGTCTCTCCGCACCATTGGCGCCCTTAAGAGACCCACATATGCCAAGAAGGGTCTCATGTATGTTAGCGCCACTATCAATGGAAAGAATGTGCGGGCGATGCTTGACACGGGAGCCACGCACAACTTTGTTTCTATTTAAGAGGCCAAACGCTTAGGCCTCAAGTATAACAATAGAGGAGGCACCATCAAGGCGGTGAACTCACCCGCCAAGGCAATAATAGGGGTATCCAAGGCCACCTCAGTGCAAATTGGTGCATGGAAGGGAAACCTCGACTTCTCCATCGTCCCTATGGACGACTTTCAAGTAGTGTTGGGCATGGAGTTCTTCGACCAAGTTCATGCTTTCCCCATACCCACCTGTAACTCCCTTAGCATCCTTGATAGGAGTCACTCGTGCATGGTCATGGCGGAACGTGTAGCCAAGGTCGAGAGCAAAATGCTATCCGCGCTACAATTCAAGCGGGGATTGAAGAAGGATCCAAGCTTCCTTGCCACAGTTCGAGAGTTGAACGATGGGAAAGATGTCACCATTGCTAAGGATCCAACACCAAAAGAGATCCAAGTCATCCTTGAGGAATATAAGGACGTCATGCCCCAAGAGCTTCCAAAGAAGTTGCCGCCACATCGAGAAGTAGACCATCAAATTGAGTTGGAGCCCGATGCCAAGCCTCCAGCCATGGCGCCTTACCGCATGGCGCCACCAAAACTTGCAGAGTTGAAAAAGCAACTCCAAGATCTTCTTGATGCAGGCTATATCCAAACCTTAAAAGCTACATATGGTGCTCCCGTCCTCTTCCAAAAGAAGAAGGACGGATCTCACCACATGTGCATTGACTATCGGGCGCTCAACAAGATCACCATCATGACCAAGTACCCGATTCCTCTAATTGCGGAGTTATTTGATCAACTTGGGAAGGCTTGCTACTTCACAAAGCTTGATTTGAGATCAGGGTACTACCAAGTTTGCATTGCCAAGGGCGACGAACCAAAGACGGCGTGCGTTACAAGGTACGGTGCCTTTGAATTTCTAGTTATGCCATTCGGCCTCACCAATGCACCCGCTACATTTTGCACTCTCATGAATAAACTATTCCATCCCTATCTCGATCAATTTGTTGTGGTATACTTGGATGATATAGTGGTATATAGTGCCACTCTTGAAGAACAAATGCAACATCTTAAGCAAGTATTCCAAGTACTTCATAAACATGAACTCTACGTTAAGAAAGAAAAATGCTCTTTTGCTCAAAGAGAAGTAGAGTTCCTTGGCCACCGGATTCGGGATGGGAGACTCATGATGGATCAAGCAAAGGTGAAGGCCATTCAAGAATGGGAGCCTCCCACAAAAATTTCGGAGCTACGATCTTTCCTTGGGTTGTTGAACTACTATCGGTGGTTTATCAAAAGCTACTCCTCCAAGGCCGCCCCACTCACGGATCTACTTAAGAAGAACAACACATGGCATGGCATTGGACAGAAAAGTGCAACATGCTTTCAAAGAATTAAAGAAGGCCATATTCGAAGAACCGGTGTTGGTGTTGCCCGACCACACAAAGCTATTCGAGATGCACACGGACGCCTCCGACTTTGCCATAGGGAGAGTTCTCATGCAAGAAGGGCACCCCATTGCGTACGAGAGCCGCAAGCTAAATGATACCGAGAAACGATACACGGTCCAAGAGAAGGAAATGACGGCCATCATCCATTGTCTACGGGCTTGGCATCACTACTTGCTTGGCTCACACTTTGTCACTAAGACCGAAAACGTGGCAACGAGCTACTTTCAAACACAAAAGAAGCTAAGCCCCAAGCAAGCTCGATGGCAAGACTTCTTGGCCGAGTTCGACTATAGGCTCGAGTACAAAGCGGGAAAGACAAACGTTGTAATTGATGCCTTAAGCCGCAAAGCGAAACTCGCCGCTTTGAGCATGAGTCGACCACAAAGTGTGCTCATCGACCGCATCAAACAAGGCCTACAGTACGATCCCGTAGCCAAGAACCTCCTACAGTTGGCAAGTGAGGGGAATACAAGGCGCTTTTGGCTCAATGAAGGCCTACTCCTCACAACGGGCAACCGCTTATTTGTGCCAAGACATGGGAGCTTGCGGAAAGAGATCATCAAGGAGTGTCATGATTCCAAGTGGGCTGGACAACCAGGCCTGGCACTCACCCTTGCACTCGTACAAGACTCCTACTATTGGCCCCAAATGCGGGAAGATGTGGAGAGCTATGTGAGGACGTGCCTAGTATGCCAACAAGATAAAGTCGAGCACCAACACCTGGCGGGGTTGCTAGAACCCCTACCCATAGCTGAAAGGCCATGGCAAAGTGTGTCAATAGACTTCATTGTGGCCTTACCAAAGTCTGAGGGGTATGGGAGCATCATGGTGGTGGTTGATCGATTTAGCAAATATGCCACCTTCATACTCGTCTCCGCGGATTGCACTGCGGACGAAGCCGCTCGAGCGTTCCTCAAGCATATAGTGAAACTATTGGGAGTTCCACAAAACATCGTAAGTGATCGAGACCCTCGCTTCACCGGTCGCTTTTGGAAGGAGCTCTTCAAGCTATTGGAGACCGACTTGAGCTTCTCAACAAGCTTCCACCCCCAAACCGACGGGCAAACCGAGTGCATCAATGCCTTACTTGAGCTATACTTGAGGCAGTATGTGAGCGCTCACTAGCATGATTGGACAAAGTTGCTAGATGTTGCCCAATTCTCGTATAACCTACAATGAAGTGAGGCTACCAGCAAAAGTCCCTTCGAGATTGTAACCGGACAACAACCCATGACACCAAATGCCATAGCTTCAACATACGAAGGGAAAAGTCCAGCGGCCTACAAGCTGGCAAAGGAATGGCATGAACAAGCCGACATCACGAGGGCATGCTTGGACAAGGCCGCCAAACGAATGAAGAAATGGGCGGACACAAGGAAACGACACCTCACATTTCAAGAGGGGGACTTGGTGCTTGTGAAGCTACTACCCCGACAATTCAAGTCTCTACGTAAAGTGCACAAGGGGTTAGTGAGGAAATACGAAGGCCCCTTCCCAATTGTCAAGCAAGTGGGCGAAGTCTCCTATCAAGTTCGAGTACCCCCGAACCTCAAGATCCACCCGGTCTTCCATGTTCGCTTCCTCAAGCCATACCATGAAGACAAGGAGGATCAAAGCAGGAGCGAGTCCAAAAGAGCGCCAACAGCTGTCGTCACTGCATTCGACAAGGACGTGGAATGCATCCTTACGGATCGAGTGATACGAAGGAGAGGAGTTCCACCATATGTTGAATACTTAGTGAAGTGGAAAGACCTCCCGGACAGCGAAGCAAGCTGGGAACGCAAAGATACCTTGTGGCAATTTGGTGAGCACATCCAACACTACAAGGAGGAGAGCGCGCCGAGGACGTCACGAAAATAGGTGGGGGAGGATGTTACGGCCGCCCAAAATGCTTGCTAGAGTGGCCCAAAAATGCGCAAAGGCTTGGCAAGTCCAAGCCCTTTTTCTAGAAATCTCTAGCAAGCCTCCCTTGTAAATATTTAAGATATTTTTAGAAGTCTCCATGTAAATGTCTAGATTCTTTTGTAGAAAGGTCTAGAGAGTGAATAACGGCCATCAAATGTATTAAATCTTGGTCGTCCATTGAGGAGGTGGTTCACTATAAATATCCCTCCAAGGCTCAATTGTAAAGCATCGAAAACAAGCTCTACACAAGCCATTGTAAAGAGTTCTCAATCAATACAAAAGCTTTCTTCCTAGTAACACTTGTCTCTAACCTTCCAACACTTCTCTTCTCTTTGCCTTAAAGCTCTTAGCTCAACGATCCTAGCCTCTCAAGCTTCTTGCTAAGTGAAGCAAGCCAACATCAAGGCTTACTTAGCAACTTCCGGGTTCGAGTTGTCTAAGTGCCGCACGAGCGTGCTGCGCACCTTCTAAGTTCGTGATATTACGCCCACATAAGACAAGATAAGCTATAACCTACGACGCTACGGTGTATATTTCTCAGTTATCCAGAGGAAATCAAAGGGTCCAAGCTATAGTGTCTTGAAAATGGTCATAAAAGGACCATAATCAATTGTGATATGGTGCTCAATGAAGAAGAATTTCTTGGCTTAAAGTCTGATGATGTACTTTAGGAAGGCGGATCAAAGGAGAATGAAAATTTTGATATTAAGGTGGAGCTTAGACCAGTAAAATTGCAGTAAACAATTGATCCAAGAACATCAACCAAATTTCAAGGAGAGACTTTATCTCAACAACACTAGAAGCAAATGTATAATGATTATCAATTGGCTAGGGACAGGCAAAGAAGGTTTATAAAACCTCCTTAGAAGTATGGTTACGAAGATTAGTAGCTCTTTCTCCTGCAGTTGCTCGTGAATCCTTGAATCAAGAACCAAAAGGTTATCAATAAGTAATGATGACAGTTACAAATGGCATAAGGCCATGGAAAAGAAGATTGAATCCTTAAATAAGAACAAGACTTGGGTTTTGGTAAAGAGACAAAATATAAGAAGCTTGTTGACTGCAAGTGGATCTACGAGAAGAAAAAAGCTATACCAAGGGTGGAGAAAACATGGTACCAGTCCAAATTGGTTGCTAGAGGCTTTATGCAAAGATATAAAGTGGTTATACAAAGGTATCCTTTATGGTGGATGAATTTGAAGCCAAGATGGAGATTTGTGAGAATTTGGTTTCTAGCCATTCATTGTCAAAGGCAAGGGTTGGTTCATACAGCAAGTTAAAGTTGAACTTAAGTTTATGAAGCTGCAACGCCATTTCTCATCAGCAAAGGAAAGGTGAACAGTAAGTTAAAGCTGTAACTCAAGTCTCTGAGGCTGTAGCGCCAAAATCCTTTCTACGGAGTTGCAACGCTAGGGAGGTGAAGCTATAGCATCACGACAAAGCCGCAACACCAAAAAAATGACTTTGTGGCCCTGAGACGTTGATGTGTAGATACGTGATGGAGTTACGACGCCAGAAAAGTGAAGTCACAGCTCTTTGACCTGACGTGGAGTTTTAACTTTTTTTAAGATATAAATAGGACATCTCAGGGTTTATTTCATATCTTGATCGTGTTGGAAGTTTAGGGTGAGCCGTCACTCGAGAGGGGAGCAACTAAAACCGTAACCATGTGAAAAGAACAAGAGAGAAAGAATTGAGCTAAAGGCTAAAAAAGAGATTAGAGTTTTCTAATATGGGATTCTTTCTGAATTATTTGTTCTTGTGATTTGCCTTGTAATTATTGACTGTGGCATAGTGAAATCTGCGGCTGCACTCCCATGGAAATAGGTCAATTTTGACTGAGCCACATAAATTTTTGTGTCTGGTTCTATTGTTTCTTTGGTCCTTGATTTGTTGCTTGTGAAGTTGGTGCCTTTGATTTTGCAGGTTGATTATTTTCTTCATTTATTCCCACAAATTAAAAATTTTTCAAGTTTTGCATTACTAGTTTGAAATCAATCATTATCTACATCAAGACTAAATTGGATTGAAAACGAAGTTACTGGATCTCACTTCTAAGTTTCATTTTATATTTTTGAGTGATGCTTTTGTCGCCTGCTTTAAAATAAAATTAGTAGCCCCACTTGTAAAAGATTTTTTTCAATTATAAACTTATCCTAATTATAGTAAATTACCTAAATACCAAAAAAAATTATCAAAACTTGTTACACCCCACTCACATAAACCCTTATTTCTACTTAAATCTTAATTTTTTATTTATATTAAAAACTTTTAACAACTATATTTATTTTTGAAATTTTGAATTTCTTCTCAATTATCATAAATACAAGTTTAATGTCAAATTCAAATATGAAAAATCAAATGAGTTATGGTACAATTATAATCTTAATTTAATTTAAAATTTAAAATGATAAAGAAGATAAAAAAAATCTAGAAGATCAAGAAGAATTTATTAAAGAAGACTTAGAACTATTCTTACTTAATCTTCTTTTTTATTATTTATTTATTTTTTGAGTGGGGCTAGATGACCCCTAAAAGATACTCTTTGCACCCTGTCCTCCAAGTATATCCACTATTTAAAACTTTAGCAATTCAATATTTATCTCTATACAAAAAAACCCACATGCACCTTGTGCATTGTAGTTTTTCTTTTTATTTATTATTATATAATATAAGTAATTTCAAATTCAAGCCATTTAATCACTAAAAATTCAATAGTATAATATTACATTAATAGAAAATTACTATAAAAAAATTTATAAAAAAATTTAATCTATAAAAATGAAATATTTCATTGATACTTAATGAAAATTCTCTGTTTTACTTATATTTTTCATGTTTTAACAGTGGTTTATAAAATTATTATATGTTTTAGAAAGTCACCGGTATACTTATAAAAGGAGAATATAAGTTACTTTTTGTGGGCCCACAGAGCCATAACCACCCTTCTTTTTTATCTTTCTAATTTAGCTCATAAATTTAATATTTTGGTGAGGGACAAAAATCCTGATTGAGATTGATGATGTTTGTGATGCGTCTGTAGGAACAATCATTAAAAAAAAAAAAGGTATTGTGAAATCTTAGGGGCGTGGTTAGCGAATAAGAAGTTTTAAAAAATTTAACGGGAGACCACAATGAGAAATGGGTTCCTTTAGTTTGATATTTTGATGCTGAGAGGCAAATAACAGTACTCATATTTTTCTCGTAAGATTTCAAATAACTAATTTTACATTTTGTTTTGAAGGTTTCTGAGAGTTCTGAAAGTATGCAGTTATATAAAATAAAACAGTAAAGTGTTAAGTAAATTGGCACAGGAGGATTTTTACGTGGTTTGGTTATAAAACCTACGTCCACGGACAGCTATAGAGCTGCAATTCACTAAGTTCTTGTTTATACAATCTTTAGAACCTTTTACAGTGCTGACTCACCCTCACACATTGACCTAATCTTTATAAAACAAAATCTTCGCAAAGATCATAAACTCTAGTGACACTGCCTACTCTCTGTCGTAGATAACTTAACACCACACTGTTAAGTTAAACATAACACATGAAGTCTGACATTGAATTACATAAACACTTAACCCGCAAGTTATCCCAAGTGTCTACTAACTCACACAAACTCAATCAACAACTCATGTATGATTTCTACCACTCATACATGAATCAAAAGACTCAAAGAATCAAATTAAAAAAACATCACAATTTGAGTTGAAGCTCTTCTATCAATTCATGGAATGCCAAAATCAAGACTCTCTCAAAAACACAACCAAACAGCTAACCCGCCAATCTCTTTTCAGCGTCTTAGCCTTCAGTTATAACATGGTATATATAGTGAGAGGCCTGGACGACATCTCTTAGAAATCCTGTAAAAGATCTACATCAAAATCATATTAGGATTAGGAGAAATAAATTAGGAAGTGATATAATTAAACTCCTAAGAAATTAGAATAAATATCTATTCTAATTAGGATACGAGATACTATATCCTAATCTAAAAAGATATTTATTATAAATCAAATACTTCATGAAATATAATTCTAGAAACAGTAAAACAATAATCAAAATAATATTCTTATTTTATCACAAGTTGATCAAAAATATAACATGTATATGACACATGCATGTTGACACAAAATCTCGTCACCAATCATTCTCGATACAATCGCTCGACAGACACCACTCGACACTCAACAAGTTTGACACAACAGACTCGACATGCGATACAATCGCGACACTCAACAAAACCTCGACACTAGACGAAATCAAAGCTCGACAAAGTCTCAATACTAGACGAAATCAAAACTCGACAAAGTCTCGACAACCACACTTGACACCAATAATCTCGACATGATCTACTCGACACATCTCGATATATCTCGACACATCCCGACACCAACAATCTCCCCCCTTTTGGCAACTTGTGATGAAAGCACTAAACTGTTTCTAGTAACAATAACATGTGAGCTGTTACAAAAATCATAACAGAAAACTGTCATAACTTTGTATATCATGCAAACACAGAAAAAACACATAACATCAAAATAAGTCGAATGCACACACATAGTATAAGAAATTTAGTTCTTACTCCCCCTCACTTCTTACTTACACCTTTGAGGAATAAGAAAAAAAAAACACAAAACACAGTTAAAGAGATAACAGGGAAAAAAAAAACAAAAAATCAACAGCATTAGCACAAAAAAGATCAGCAGTCAGTAACGACTCCCTTATCTACCCCTTGATTTCAGCACAATTGGCCAAAACTAACTAAGTTTGGGAGACTTGCGAATTGGTGGAGAAGTGGAGCTGCCAGAGCGCTTGATAGTCCTTCGAGCTATAGATTTAAACTTGCGTTGGGTAGTGGGAGTAGGCTGTTCAGAGGGTACAAGGGTCGGCAGTGCATCAGTAGTGTCAGAGGAAGCAGCAGTAACTTTAGCCATAATTCGTCTGATTTTCTACTCACGGAGTTCTGCACTGGTTGTCTAACTTGGTGGTGGAGAGGTATGAGGTTCTGCTTCAGCTGTTGCAGGGAGAGGGAAATCATGAGGAGCTTCCTCAGTAAGTGGTGAAGGCTGTTTCATTTCGAATTCTACTTGTTTTGGTTCATCAGACATAGATTCATCTCTTAAGGCTGGAGCTGAGGATTTGATGTTCTTCTTCTGCTTCTGGTCAGATGATTTCTTTACCATTTTACCTATCTTCTTTCCCTGCCTTCTAGTTCCCTTTGTAGGAGATAGAATTGGGTCTGCCTTCTGCTTTTGTGTTGCTGTTATGTCTGTCTCAACAGCAGAATGTGCAGCTTGACCTGCTTCTGGCATTTGATCAGCTGCTGCAGGCAGAGGTTTATCAGCCTCAGGTATCTCTTCAGCTGGTTTCTCAGGAACCCCAGTGTCAGTCTCCATGGTCGGTGGTTCTACTGTAGTACCAGGATGTCCTGCAAACTTTGCTTCCAAAGCAGATTGCTTGAGTTTAATTGCCTTCAAATCATGCACAATTTCTGTCAAGGTAGAGTTGATCAGTACAAGTTGTTCTTCAATATTATTCAACTGATTTTTCCTTACTCTTGGGTTTCGGTTCAGGTGCAGGTAAGTCAAATTTGTCATGCAGTCTTTGAAGAAATCCCTTGGTAATGGATTTAGACAGAATTTTAGTTTGTTCAGTAGAGCTCATTGGGATGTTGTTCTGTGCAAGAATCCCTTGAATCAAACAGGGAAACACAAGCAAATAATAATCAGAGTGATAAGATCCAATCTGTACAATTGAGCTATAGGCTAGCAAACCAAAATTAATTAGTCGATTGGTGCCTAAACAATAGAGAAATTTCTCTCTGTCTTCCCGAACTTGATTTTGATGGGAAGAAGGAAGCCAGTTGAATTGAGCTATCTTATGCAACACTTGATATTTCTTCTTAAGATATTGCTGGTCTATACCATCCTTCGGCTGCCAAACAATGTCTGTTCTATCAGTCAATTCCTCTATTACTTCAGTCATGTTATATTCTTCATCTAATGCATGTAAACTGCCTATGGGAATGTCCAGGAAAGTGTTTATAACATTCGGAGAGAACTTAACAAACTTTCCTCGACAATAAACTTTGTGATACAGAAAGCTTTTAGGATCATCAGTGGCAAATGAGATGTTTGCATAAAATTCCTGAATTAAAGTCTTTATAGAGGGTAGGAAGTTTGTTACCGTATGAGTCCAGTAATAGACTCAATCATCTCACTCAGACCATAGGTATTGAAATCTGACAGTTGCACCGGCCTTTCTATCTGCAGACTCCTCTTTGAAGTGTACTTCATGAACTTCTGTTTGATTTTGCCACTGTGAGAAATTTGTTGAACTTCGACTTGATTTTGTCCTTGATCTTCTTTACAGGAACAAGTTCATCTTCGCTCATGGCTGGATCAGTTGCGATCTCTGCATGTTCGTGTTGTGTCAGAGATGACGGTACACTGTTGCTGGAGTTGCTGTGTGAAGATGAAAAATTGGTTGTCTTTTTTGATTTAGAGGAGGTCGCCATGGTTAGGGTTTCTGGTCTGTAGAGAATTTTCATAACGGAAGAGAGAAGCAAGATGCGGGACAAGGACGAAACTTAGTTGGAGTATGGTATGAACAGGAGAAGCCCAGAAACTATTTGTAATATACTAGGCCAAAATTAAAATAATTTTGTTTTTAACAAAAATTTAATGTTAATTCCCTTTCCAAAACTGTTCCATAACTTATATTAATGAACAAATTCAAAAAATTTGATTCCCATTTGAATAAGAAATTCTAATAGAATTAGGATTCCCGCCACTGAACCTTCTCCCACTTAATTCAATACTGCTGACATGGCAATTTTTTGACACATGGACACGCAAGAAAATCAAATTTTTAAGTAAGCACAAAGAGCATCGGGTGTTAAGAAAAACATAACAGCAGACAGTTACTAATAACATAACAATAGTATCTGAACATCATATGAATCATTCTAAGAAGGCATATTTCAGAGCTGATTATTTACCTTTATTAATTTTATCACTTAATTCAATTGAGTGATTAACTTGAGCATGCTTCTTACACACATAAAAGTTAGTCTCAATGTGAATTTTATAAATAAATACAGTAGCTTTCACACATGTATAGAGGTAGCCATTTTCCATTTGAGTGGGTGACCTCACCATATTTCATAGATACAATGAAGTTACTCTCAATGGATGGCTTCACATATCATATACTGGTAGCCCTCTCTATATTTTTCGTTTTTAAACCAGTATCTTATTATTCACTCAATTCTTATATCACAACTCTCACATGCTTAATTAGAAGAGAACTTATGAAATTATAGTTACAAATAACATAACAGCATATAGTGTTCAATCAGATAACTGACAGATGCTTAAGGCTTTTCTTAAATTTTCAAATCTTGTTATATCCAATGCCTTAGTGAACAAGTCAGCCAATTGTCTATCAGTGGAGATGTGTTCAATGTGTGTCACCTTAGATTCTACTAGTTCCCTTAAAAATGGTATCTTATGTCAATGTGTTTTGTTCTAGAATGCTGAACAGGATTTTTGGAAATATTTATAGCACTAGTATTATCACAAAACACAGTTATGGGCTTTTGTTCAATACCATAGTCACTCAACATTTGCTTTATCCACAGTAGTTGTGTGCAACAACTCCCTGCTGCTATGTATTCGGCTTCAGCAGTAGACAAAGAAATAGAATTCTGCTTTTTGCTGTGCCATGAAACCAAGTTAGTACCAAGATAAAAACAACCTCCCGAAGTGCTTTTTCGGTCATCTGCATTTCCTGCCCAATCAGCATCACTAAACCCTACAAGATAAACGTTTGTATCTTTAGAAAACCATATTCCATAATCATGTGTTCCATGAACATACCTGACAATTCTCTTAGCTGCTGCAAGATGTGATTCCTATGGATTTGCTTGAAATCTTACGCACAATCCTACACTAAAGCACAAATCTGGTCTACTTGCTGTAAGGTATAGCAAGCCGCCAATAATACTTCTATAAAAACTTGCATCAACATCTTTCTCTGCATTGTCTTTTGAAAGTTTTAGATTAGTACTGATAGGAGTTTTCATAGGTTTTGCATTTTTAAGGCCAAATTTCTTTACTATTTTGATTGAGATATGAATATCCCATCATTCATTTGCTTAACCTGTAATCCAAGAAAGAAATTTAATTCTCCTACCATGCTCATCTCAAACTTTTCCTGTATCAACTTAACAAACTCATTAGCTTTGCTTTTGTTAGTTGATCCGAAAACAATGTCATCAACATATATTTGTGCAACAATAAGATAGTTAGTGCATGGTTGATAAATAAAGCCTTATCATTGCCACCTCTTTTATAACCTCTGTTGATCAAAAGGTTGTCAACCTTTCATGCCAAGCTCTAGGAGCTTGTTTCAAACCATAAAAAGCTTTGTGCAATTTGTACACAAAATCAGGATGTTTAGGATCTTCAAATGCTTTAGGCTGTTCAACAAAGACTTCTTTATTGAGATAGCCATTTAAAAATGCTGTTTTAACATCCATTTGGTACAACTTAAAATCAAGCAAACAAGCAATTGCAAGTAGCAATCTGATTGACTAAAGTCTAGCTACTGGTGCAAAGGTTCCATCAAAGTCTATGCCTTCTACTTGTGTGTAACCTTTTGCAACTAGCCTAGCCTTGTTTCTTACTACTTGTCCACTTTCATCAGTTTTACTTTTGAATATCCATTTAGTTCCAATGACATTTGCATTTTCTGGCCTAGGAACTAATTCCTATACTTCATTCCTTTTAAACTGATTAAGTTCATCTTGCATGGCTTGAATCCAAACATCTTCTTTTAATGCTTCTTTCACATTTTTTTGTTCAACTAAAGAAACATAACATGCAAACCTTACCTTGTTTCTTACCTTACTCCGAGTCTTCATCATGCCATCTAGTGTTCCAATCATAGAGCTTGTTGGATGTGCCTTCTGAATCCATGTGGTTGGATCTTTTCTATCATCATCATTCCAGATTGAATTCTTGTTCAAATTTGAATTGTTTATTATTACATCGGATGTAACAGCAGTTGTTTCCTCTTTCATAACAGAATCTTCTTTATTGTTGCTGTCTAAATTTGACTTTTTTGTATCATCTGTGAAGCTGTTTATGCCTTCCTCTTGTGAGTACTTTGCATAATCGTCTAGATCATCAAATACTGCGTTTGCAGATTGATGCATTCGAAACTAGCAAGTATACTAGTCGCACAAGTAATAAAGTGATAAGTAAGATATCGTTCCCACGAGGATTGATTCTAATTGAATTTGTTATTTTCCAGCAACAATAAACTAAATAAGGGGGGATTTTGTTGAATGATTAACTAAATGAAATAAGAATGCAAATAAAGAATAACAAAACAGAAATTAAATGAATTAAAAATCAATGAGAGACACCTGGTTAAGGGTTCATTCTCTGCCACAAGATATGAATTTGTGAATTAACATAGAATTGTCATCCAATTACAGCATTGAAGTTATTAACCGTAGATAACAACAAGCTCTGTTATCCCAATCTTTCCTTACTTTGTTGTTAAATAAAACAAGTTCTTTATTTAATCTCTATCCATTAAACAACCTAGAACAAGCTCTCTAGTTTAATTCAATGGAAGCATTACGATAAGAAAGATAGGTTGATCTAAGCAATAATCACACAAGTTCGGATTATTTAACCTAGGTTGTATTTTCCAATTGCAATCTCTGATCACAATTTTGCTACTAATGATTAGAAATTCAAGACAATTACGGATCAAGATTTCTAATCTAGCAATAGACAACAACCAGATTATATTCAGTTGGCCACCCAAATACAATCAGCAAGCAATCATAAGCATTAGATATGGGAAAATACAAGCAACTTCAATTAGAGAATTGGATAACAACTTCTTACACAATCAACTCACAAAAACCATATCAAGGGCTTTGAAATCACCCTCAACCAATTCAGATTCAGTTACACATGTTCAAAAACGTGGTAAATACAATACAACATACAAATTTTCCAGAAAATGAAAGGGAAGGGAAAAACTTAGCAATTTGATGTAAATCTCTTTGAATTGTAGTTCTTCCTCTTTCCAAGCTTTCTTTCTCCTTCAAGAACTCCAGGAAATGAAAGAATTCCAGAGCTGCAGCCTCTACCACGTTCTCCCCTCTTCAAGTTTTGAAAATAAAACCCTAAAATATGTTTATATACTCTGCTACAGTAACTTGCTACAGTGCCCCGTATTTAATAACATGCTACAGTGATATGTGGAATTACAAATATACACTTCTCATACCAATTTTATCATAACTTTTGGTACACTACATAAATTCGTGAACCGTAAATTTCTCCAGAAAATAGACTTCGAGAGCTTTTCAATGGTATATAGCATGTTATCCGATTAATTGTATATCGATACAATCAACTCCGAGAAATTGGTTGACTAGTAGAGGTGAAAATGAAGGGTTTTACTCTATTTTTGTGCAAGTTGCTCCAAAACTCCTACAAACATCAAAACCACACAAAAACATGAAAATACCAAGGAATATAGCAAAGAAACATAGATGAATTGATATGAAAGTAATACATAAATAGAAACCTATCCAATTCCCCCACACTTAGACTTTGCTAGTCCTCGAGCAACTACGGTGATATGAAAACAAAACTAAATCTAAACAGAATCAAAGAAAAAATTAAAACACACATGTTTTAACTTGCAAATAGGCCTCAAAGATTGTACTTAATTATAACCCAAGGAAAACTTCAAAATAATGCATTTGATCAAGAATCTCATTGCAAAGATTAGCTTCGCTCTACTTCAATTCCTCAAGTGTGTGTGTGTAGAGCCATTCTCACCTAATCACTTGTAACTCGGATGAGTTTATGCATAAAAATGAATCATATTTAATAGTGAAGATGTGTGTATAAATGAATTCCATAGGCCTGTTTTTCAAGTCACTCTCCACTAATGTAGACAAGCACAACACCAAGGATCAAGTAGGACTTTATTAAGCTTGTAACGTTTGGATTGGGTAAAGGTATGATAAAGGATAATAATTTGGCTCAAATCACCGACAAACACATAAATCATTCAAGACTATGTGGAGCTCAACCCTATAGCATAATTTTATTTCAATTCACCAGGTCACTCCCCCAAACTTATTTAGAACATTCAATCTTTTTTTTTTGTATAAAACAAAAGAAACTACACTCCCACACTTTGCTGTTTCATTCTTTTTAAGAACACTTAAGGGTATAGGTCTCTTATTCTTATTCTTTTTTTTTCTTTTTTCTTTTTTATTACACTTCCCCTCCCCCACACTTAAACAACACATTGTCCTCAATGTGTAAGTACGTGGACGATAAGTACAGATTGGCTTTTTTTTTTTTTTTTACAAACACAATAGAACTCACTTGCATTGCTCATGACACAACCCAACCTCCTCTAACTCCCCAAAACCAGAACATAGCTCAAAATGTAATCGTGAATGATCTATATGCTCATAGGTAAGGGATAAACTATTTGGAAAAAAAAATTCATTTGAGGTTAGGAAATCTTTTAGTGAGTTAACAAGAAAAAAAACAAAAGGCTTACAGAGGCTCAAAAGGGTAACTAGGGATCAATTTTAATAAAGGTTGGCTATTAAGGCTCAAACGGTCTAAAGATGGCCTAAATCATTTCCCTAATGTTGCACAGTCTAGGATTTCGCCTCGAGTGACCATCAAACAAGTTCTAGAATTCATTGAAATCTGAAGAAACACTTAAATTACATAAACTTTCTCTAAGTAAACAAATAACTCAGTGCTCAATGTTGTGCAAGGAATCAAAGGAAAAGCGAAAACCAATAAACATTTCAAGCACACAGATCCATGCATTATTTATCATTTTCCAAGAGTTATTCTCAATTCAATCATTATCTTATCATCGACCCACAAAATGCAAGAAAAGAGGTACGTGGCGTTGTTACACCTGAGTCAAGATTGTATATTTCAACAATCCTTAGGACCAGTAGCCCGCAGACTTAAGGTTTCCAGCCTATATACCTTTATTATAAAGAACAAAACAAGAAACAAGACACTTCAAACAACATGAAATAAACAAACTACAGATTTATTAGAGAGAATGCGTTTCAAGAGTTAAGGAAACCCCATATTCTGCCATTCTCAGGTTTTTCCACAATGTTTTTTTTTTTTCGAATCGAAACTGATAAAGACAAAAACACAACAACTCGAAATTACATAAAACTAAACTTACTCAGAAAATAATAAAGTCCAACAAATCAGCAAACACAAACAAGTCAGTTAGAATGGGTCCAAAAAGTTTAGAAGTTAGCCTCCTTATTCAGCCATTATGGATTAAAGAAATCCAGAATGCGTTTCAAGAGAACTTGAACTTTTTAAGCCACCACTCTAAAAGCCAAGATTAGAAAATATTACCTAGGATGAAAGAAATAACCTAAAAAAACTCAAAAGAAATAACATGAAAAATCCCAAATAAACACAATAAAAAGAAAGAAAACAAAAGTGAAGCAAACCAGCAGATAAAGATTACAGATGGAGCGCTAAATCTAGTTTACGTCTTTTATTGCCCTCCGCAAACCAATCTATCCGAGCTATTTTGGATCAGGCAAATAGATGAATGCTTGTAATTTGTCAATTAACTCCCCTGCAGTTGAAGTTGTAACCAGGATTTGCCTCACCGACTGTGAGATGAAGTTTTTTTCTACTGCTTGATCAAGAAAGGACAACAAACCATCAAAAAAATTATTGACATTTAACAAACCAATGGGTTTCCGATGGATGTTTAGCTGTGCCCAAGAGGTGATTTGAAATATCTCCTCTAATGTACCATAACCACCGGGCAAAGCTATAAATGCATCAGATTTAATGACCATATGTGCAATACGCTTATGCATGCTAGAGACCTGTAACTCTTCCCCCATTGTGTTGCCTACGATATCTCGCACAGCTAATGGTTTAGGGATAATGCCGAGAACTTTACTTCCTCCCAGGGATGCAGCTGTCGACACACACCCCATTAACCCAAGACTACCCCCTCCATAAATCAAATGAATACCCCTCGCAGCTAATGTCCTACCAAGATCAAGAGCTGCTGTTGTAAACTCTCCATCTTTACCAAATTGCGATCCACAAAATACGCATATATTTTGGAATCGCCGAATTGATGTTTTCTCCATTTCTACAAGTGCTCTAACCTTATGTCACTACAGGAAAAATGACTTTTTGCAACGAAATATTTCGTCGCAAAAAGTCAAAATTTCGTCGCTATAAGTTTTTGCGACGAAAATAAATTCGTCGCGTTACAGTCGCAAAATGTGAGTCGCAATAGGTTTTTCTGCGACGAATCTTGAATTTCTCGCAAAAAGACTTTTTGCGAGGAAATTTTGGTCGCAAAAAGTGGTATTTTGCGACAAATATTTTGTCGCAAATATGATTACGTCATGTTAACTTTTTGCGACAATATAACATTCCTCGCAAAAGAGAATATTTTGCGACAAATTTGAATTTTGTCGCAAAAAATTTTATACCAAAATCATATTTAAAACAAATTATTTTCATTGTAAATATCTTTTGCGACGATTTTTTGTCACTAAATCCAATCTTTAGTGACAAAAAATTCGTCGCGAAAGACCTAATTTTTTAACATAATTGATTTTTTTAAGAATTCATAAAATTTATTTTAATTTGTTATAAATTCGAAAATAAAACAGCAAAATTATGTCATTATGCAACAGAATTCTTTGTAAGAATAATTTTATTAAATAATAACAAATTACAAAAATTTAATACAACTTGGAACTTTGGTTGTACATGGAAAAATAAAAAAATAAAAAAAACAAGATAACACAACAAATACAAAACTTCATCCTCCACTAAATTTTTTGTTTCTTGAATTTATATCAATCTTCAAGTCTTCAAATGTACCCCACCTTCAATTATACCTATTAAAAACAAAAAAGAAGTAAAATATTAATTAGTAATAATATAGGATATGAGAGATAAGTGTATACAAAAAAAAATGTTAAAGAAATAAAGAACTTAAGATTTTTAATTGCATTGCCTCTTCCAAAATACCTATTAAACAAAAAAGCATAATATTAATTGACAATTAAAAAATAAAAATTATATGAATCTTGTAAGTAAATATATTACAACATAAAAGAAAAAATGAGTAAAAATATTTACCTTGATAATAGTGTTAGGGAAAGAAGAGAAGTAGATAAAAATGAAAATGAAGAGAAAGTAGAATAGATGAAAGAAAATGAAGTAAACCAAAGAATTAGGTGGTGTATATATAATAAAGGCATTGATTTTTTGCGATGAAATTTGGACATTTTGCGGCGAAAAATTTGTCGTAAAAGAATTTAAAAAATATGAAATAAATAGGAGCGGGTAAAAGTCCGCCTAAAATTTTCTTTTTGCGACAAAATTTTGGTCTTTAGCGACAAAGTTTTTGTCGCTAAAGGTGTAAAAATTTGAAATTTAATAGGCGGGAAAAAGTCCGCCTAAAATTTAGTTTTTGCGACGAATTTGGATTTAAATTTTCCTCGCAAAAGACCCCATTTTGCGAGGAATTTTAAAATGGTCGCTAAAAGTCTAAAATGCTAATCTTTAGCGACAAAATTCTAATCTTTTGCGACAAAACTTTTGTCGCAAAAAGTCTTAAAAAAATATTAAAATTAAAATCTAAATCTAAAATTAAAAATATTTAAATAAACCATACTTAGACTTGGATAATTATAAGTTTATTTATTAATTAAATTTTCATCCATAATTAAATTTATATAATATTGGATTGGTATTAAATAATTTGATGACAAATTAATAAATAATATAACAACCATATACAATAGAAATATAAAACATTATATGGTATTTAATTATTTTTTATTGAGTATTAAAATGTTAATAAAATATGTACAACAACTCAAGAATTATTTAACAAATGTAAACAATAGTTAGGCATTTATACATATGTCATAGTTGTTATATGAAGAATTACAAAAATAAATTTCTTTAATGATCAATAAATAATTAATTATTGATATTATAATCATATATGTAACAAAAAGATTCTATTCATTTTAGCTATAATTTATTTTAATTATCTATTTCTTTTAAAAACACTAAAAATATGTTTTACAAATTTAAAAAATTAATTTGTGATGGAGATAATTTAATTATTAACATATAAACGTATGTCATAATTGTCATATGTATTAAAGTGTTAACAAAATACACACAAGTCAACTATCATTAATAAATGCATAATACTTAAACATCTATACATATGACATAATTGTCATGTGCGAGTTATTGAAAATAAGTTTTTAATACTTTAATAAATAAATGATCAAATATTCATATTATAATTATTATGTAACAAATGCATTTACTTTTAGTGAATATTTTTTATTATTTATTCATTTTACAAATGCTAACAATTAATATTTAAAATATCTTAACAAATGCAAACCATAAGTTTGTAATAGTTGTAATTTAATAATTAGATATCTATATATGTCATATTTGTTGTTATAAGAAATTGAAAATAAGCTTTTCTAATTTGATTAGTAAATAATTACTTATTCATATTATAATTATATAAAAATATAACAAAATTGCATTTATTTTCAAGTATAAATGCCTTTAAATTAATTATCCATTTTTTATAAAAATAACAATTATTAAAAATATTTTTTTCATATAAGTAATTTAATTATTAGACATATATACATATACATATGCTACAAGTATCATATGTATTACGAATTGAAAATTAGTTTTTGCTATTTACCAGTAAATGATTAATTATTCATATAGTAATCAATATGTAACAAATGTATTTATTTTTTGTTATAGAGTTCATTTTAATTATTTATTTCCCTTAAAATAAACTCTAACAATTGTTTAAAATATCTCAACAATTTACTCAAAGCTATACGATAAAAATTAAAAGTGTAAGAAAAATATACTGTCTAAATTAATACACTTTATAACAAAAAAATAAAAAACATAATTATAGGCAACATTACATGATTATTAATTATTTATTTATTTATGTTTATTTGACATATAATTAACATTGAAAAATAAATTAGATTTTTAGAAGTTGGATTTTTTTTCCAATCTCGTTTTCATCAATTAAAAATTAGTCATAGTAATAAGTTTATCATAATTGTAATTTAGCAATTAGACATATATAAATCATACATAAATTAGATTATATATAAATAATTAGAAATAAATTTTATGCTTGATTATTGGATTATTAACGATTCATATCACACACACACACACGCACACACACACACTCACGCACACACACACACACTCACGCACACACACACACATATATATAGTTTATTTTAATTATTTATCTCTTTTACAAATACTAATCTTAATAGTTTTTCATATTTAAAAGCATGAATGGAATCACAAAGGGTCTTTTTTTTTAATAAAAATTTATATGAATATCCAAATGACCCTACTATATTTAAAAATTATCAATTTATATAAAATCAAATTAGATTTTTAATACTTTCTTTATTCTTTTTTTTGTCATTTTTTAAACAAAGACTTATATATTAGACGAACCATAAACAAAGAGAAGAAAACAAAAGAGAAAAGTTATTAAGTTTTGATTTTAAAAAAATAACTTTTTGCGAGGAATTTTTTGTCGCAAAAGGTCTATTTTTTGTCGCAAAAGATCTATTTTTTTCGAGAAAATTTTCCTCACAAAAAGAAATATTTTGCGAGAAAAATTTCCTCGCAAAAAGTCACATTTGGCGAGGAATCACGTTTTTGTCGCAAAATATCCAGTATTGCCACGTGTGCATAGTAAATTAAAATGGTTTTTCGCGAGGAATGTTTTGTCGCAAAAAATAGACCTTTTGCGACAAAAATTCCTCGCAAAAGTGACATTTGCGAGGAATCACGTTTTTGTCGCAAAAGGTCCAGTATTGCCACGTGTGCATAGTAAATTAAAATGGCTTTCGCGAGGAATGTTTTGTCGCAAAAAATAGACCTTTTGCGACAAAAAATTCTCGCAAAAAGTCACATTTTGCGAGGAATCACGTTTTTGTCGCAAAATGTCCAGTATTGCCACGTGTGCATAGTAAATAAAAATGGCTTTTTGCGAGGAATGTTTTGTCGCAAAAAATAGATTTTTTGCCGCAAAAAATCAATTTTTTGCGAGAAAATTTTTGTCGCAAAAGGTCACATTTTGCGAGGAATTATTTTTTCGTCGCAAAATGTCAAGTATTGCCATATATGCATGGTAAATTAGAATGGCTTTTAGCGGGAATTTTTTGTCGCAAAAGGTCTTTTTTTCGCGAGAAATATAATTTTGTCGCAAAAAATGTTCATGTTGCTATAAAATTTTTGTCACAAAATCCCATCCTTGTGTAATACGTTTTGCGATGAAAAGTTTGTCGCAATAGGTTTTATCTCGTCGCAAAAAATACTTCCCTAATTAGTCACTCGAGTTTTTAGCGAGGAAATGAATATTCATCGCTAAAGGTTTTATTTTGCGACGAAAAATTCCTCGCAAAATATCTTTTCTTTTGAAATGCTAACTTTTGTGACGAAATAATAATTTTGTCGCAAAAGGCCGCTTTTTGCGACGAATTTTATTTCGTCGTAAAAAATTTTGTCGCAAAAAACTGTTTTTCTTGTAGTGACATTTCTTGATCTTCGAAACACGCACGTTCAATAATGATTCAAGCAATTCACTTGGCTTGGGGCAATTACTAATCTTTAAAGTAATAATGGAAGGACACTCCACATCTTGCCATTTCTCTAACTCCTGCAACCCCTTAGCAACAAGTTTTTAAGCCAAAGCAGCCGATTGAAAGAGAGGATTTTGCATTTGGTGCAATGATTTAACGAAACAGTGACAAGATTTCAAATTTGCCCATCTGTCATCCAACTTGGGAATCTGGCACCCTAGTAGTGACAAATTTGCAGCTCTTCAAGGTTTAAGTGAGGTTGGAGCCCTTCAAGTACCGGCTCCTCATTTGCTTCATCATGTGGATTATCGAAATCTCTGTCATTCAATTTAGAACCAACTTCTGAAGGTTCTCTTTCTCAACTAATTTGCAGTCTCCTTATTTCACAGCATTTTCAAGCTTTGATATATGCAGTTTTCCTGTAAGATTTGCCATGTCTTTTAGTTTCTTGACGCCATATCCACTCTCATGGCCAACCTTAAAAGCATGCAAATTATGCAAACTGGTTTAACTTTCCAATACCAGGTGGCAAGGTGGACAACTTGAACCAGAATATGTCATCGAGCTGAAGATGATGTAGTTTAACAAGTTTACTGAAGTCCTTAGGCAATTCAACAAACCAAAGACACCTTAAAAGCTTTAATGTGAACAGATTACATATCGAGTTAGGAAGTGCTTTGATCTAAGTTCTATAGAGGTCAAGGAAGGACACGAGCTTTTACTCTTCAATAGAGTTTGGTAATTCCTTGATCATGTTTGAACTCATATCCAACATATGAATGTATCTCAATTCATGAAAAATCTTTTCAAGGGCCTGCCCAAAATTCTTCAAGTACTTACTAGGAAATAGAAGTGTGCAGAGCTTTTTAAAATTTTGAACAATGTTCAGAGCAGGCTGTTGTATATCTTCACAAAGCAAAGGACACATGGCGAGAATTTTGAGAACTACTGCAAGACCTCTCATCCTTCACAAGGCAGTAATGGTGGTTACTTCTAGTAATCAATTAGGCTAAGTCATGGATAAGATTGTGCATGTAGTATCTATTCGTGTGGTCAATAACTGAATATTAAACTTGAAAGAATGACCTCACTAGTAACTTATTGAAATATTCATCTCCAGTCTCATCTTTCCTTTCCTATCCACTGGTATGAATAAATTTTTGTGCCATCCAAAGTTTCACCAACTCACTTCTATCAAAAGCATAAGCCTTGGAAAATATTGAACAATCTGCAAAGCACTGCTTAACATAACGGGGTAGGGAGTCATAACTCAATTTCAAAGTACGTAGGATTCTGGGCTTGTTGTCCAGATTTCCCTCCTCTAGTTCCCAAATGTGACTTCTTAGGATTCTTCGCCATTTGTTTATATCAACAATTCTGCGCAACAGAACTCTTATTGCCTTTACTGCCAAAGGCAAACTTTTGCACTTGCCAACAATTTCTTTACCTGTGTTTTCCAAATTCTTCCACTGGCTACTCAACAAAATATCATATGTAAAAGCTATTTCTTCAAACAAGGACCAACATTGAGGTTCAGGAAAAAATCCTAAGCAATGGGGAGATTGTGTGCTTATAATCATTGAAAACATTCAAAGCACTAATAATGTTCTTGCAGACATGCTCTCACGATCACAACAATCCAAAAATAAGCAAGATTCTCCCCAGGTCATTCCATTGGTCCACATGATGCATCCAATATATCCTTCAAGAATAGGGTTCGAGTATTTCCCTCTAGAGGTCCCATCCCTGATACCAAACAAAACACTTGAACTATCTCATCACCAACAAATGAAAGATTATCAGGCAAATGTCCTTGCCCAACATAGACAATTCCCACTTGGAAGTATCGAAATTCATCCAGAATTTCCATGCATGAAAATCTACCAGGTTAGAAATACAAAAAAGGATTTCCATCTAGAAGTGTTATAGTTCTTATGGCATTTTCTCCGACAATTCTCCATTATAATCGAATTCAACGTTGATTATATGCTTTGGCAAAAAGATGGCTACACTCATCTCCATTTTGGGGGTGTACGTTTTATCCTCACCTATCATGCCGAAAAAGGCCTTCCAGTTACCTCTCAAATTGCTGTAGTTGACACTAGATTCCCAAATTATGAGCATGCATGTTTGGGAACCATCCAAGTCTTACTCTTAATAGCCTTTGGCCCCTTACTACTTTCCCTAATTTTGCTTTGTGTTTTGATCATTTTGAAGTTATCCTTCGGGCCATAAGAGTTCTTTTATTTATGTGCTTTCTAACTTGATTTTGAAATCCACTATCACTTCACTTTTGAGAAGATTCTAGTTGTCAAAAGAGGAATTGAAAAGTTTTAATTTCATCTCAATGGCCACTAGTTTCTTGTTGAAATGGACAGGAGTTTCTTCCCAAAAATGTTGCAGTTTAAGCAGAATCAGTTACCTTATCCTCAAACAAAAGGGACACTGGGCTAAGCAATGCCCATAAAAGAACAAGAAAGAAAACGTCTTCCACACAATCTCCCAATTTACAGGAATTACTTGTTTCAATGAAGACCTCGGAGAACCCTTTTCTGAAAGGGAAGAGGAAAATGAAGATAGCATGTTCATGAATAGCCAGGGTTATCATGAAGGCCTTTTGGTGTGAAAGACGTCGGTTTTGGAGGAATAAAGAGCTATCTCCAAAGATAAAGGTTAGAGGGGGCTAAGGTAATGCTTGAGAGGTTTTGGGTAGGAGAGATGGAAGAGGTGTAAAGATGAATAACCTATCTAGGGGAGACTATTGAGTTGGAACAGTGTTCTCCAGGGATATTTCTTTGTTTTTATGATTTGAATGATACACCTTTTTGTAATGTCTCACTTATCGGGTGTATTCAAGAAGGTATTATTCCCAAGGGGCATCATCTTGGATGGAGGGCCAAAATTGGAGTGGTATTCAAAAGTTAATTTCAAAAATTCTTCTTTGAAAATTCTCAAAACTCTCAAGAGTAAGATTCCCAATGCTAAGAGAGGTTGTAAAGTAACAGAGAGTATTCTTGCATGTGAGGGAAAAACTATAAGATTCCGCTTGTAGCAATACTAGTTCTCTTGAAGATGTAAATAAGATGGTGGGAAGTTCTTTGGCCTCTCAAGTTTATGCATTTTTGCTTCAAGTATTATCATTCTGATAGTTCCTGTCATCTTATGGTCGATCAAGTTTGATAAATCGGTCAAGTTGATAGCACTTATTGATATGGGAGCATCAGCCTCAATTCTAAACCCAACTGCTCTCTCTACAGAATATTGGAATGCACACAAAAAGTTTCCCCATGATTTAAGTATTGCCGAAGCAATTCCCATTGGTTATAATCCTCAATCCAGACATCATCAAGGATAAGTAAATACCACTTTCCGCTCAAAAATTGTACGAAAATAGGTATAATTCGGTTATCAGATACATTACTTGCTACCCTCATCTTGGAATATGATTCCATTATATCCACAAGAATTTTTATTAAATTGAAGTCAACGGCAACACAGACCCACATTCTACCGAAGTCAAAATGGTTTTTCACTCTTTCAACATTTAAGTTGAGTTGAGCAAGAGTGGTTTTGCCTAGGCCTCCCATTCCAATGATGGGAATGACAGTAATCTCACCATCTTTATCAAATTCTTCTGGCAACAACATGTTAATTATTTTTCTTTATTAGACTCCCTGCCGACGACATCTTTTGTATCGACGACAAAACTTGTGTGTGGGTGAATTTGAGAACTTTGAACAACAGTATTGATTGTAGTGTCAAGATTGAATTTTTTTCTTTCTTTAGCAATTCTCTCTATTCTTGCTGAAATTTCCTTAATCTTATTTGCAGTAGTAGTAAGTTTAGGGGAAAATCCACTTACACTAAAAGGAGGCTTAATCATGCGTTCCTTCTGTTTTTGCTTCCAAAGAAAAGCTTCTGTTGAAACATATCAAGTATGTCTTATGCATCGTAGGCTGCATTTTGAAGCTTTTCAAGCCAGTCTTTCGGAGAAGAACTATTTCTTTGCTTGTTCTCTGCATCTTGAAGCACGGCTTTGATAGCAGTCAGATTGCTCATCAAGTCTTCCAACTCCTTCTTGACGCCATGGAGCAAATGAAACTCTTCTCTAATCAAGGAGCAGCAGATTCAATGATCCTATCAACGATAGGATTTGCTAGTACAAGTGAAAGTATTGAAACTGGATCTGCCATGCTGATATTCAGGATTGGGAATTGGAAATCAGGTTAATATCGCTTTGATAAATTTCTCATCCTTTGTTTTGGTAATGTATGTACTAATTAACTCCCCGTAGTTATAAAAGACTTTGGGCAACTGGTTGGGAGGACTTTTCTATTATATGCAGTCATGCAGATGCAATAGTCTCCTGGTAAGACTAAGTCCAACATATATAATATTAAGTAAATCCATTTCATAATTAGCTTACATGTATCATATTTGTCTTGATTCACGTAATATTATATTAGCTTGGCTATGTATCATTTGTCTTGTCTCTTGAGTCTTGAAATTAAAAATGAAAATTAAAAACACTTGTGAAAATTGGTTCGCTAAATTCTAATCCTATTGTTTGTGCTTTATATATTATATATTGGTATTGAGTAATTCAAGCTCACGATTTACGCTTCAATAGAATATAAAAAATTGGAGGATATAATTGATGCGAAGATGGGAAAGTTAAGTTAAAAATAGAACATTATTGAGAATGACTCCGTCCATGACACTTGCCTAGCACATTGCTTGAACGTTTCACAAAATTAGTAGGCAGAAGTTGATTGGTCATTATTAATTTAAATTATCTTGGTTGTTCTTTTATTGTCAATATGTCTCGAATGAAATAAACAATTTTATTTCAATATCTTTTATTATCAGTACCTTGTTAATCATTCAAAAACATATACGGTTCTAAAATCTAAGACAGCACTACGTAAAAACCAAGTCAGTTTATATACATATGTAGTTGAGGTATATGCGCAAGTGGGCTTGTTTTATATATATATAATGTTTGTGATATATATATATATATATATATATATATATATATATATATATATATATATATATATAAAGGTATGTATGTATTTATATACGTATATTAACAAGGCTCTGGTGCAGACAATTGTATTTTGTGCTGAAATCAGGACCGTATATTCTAGGCTGTTCAATGTATTAAGCGGTTCAGAACAAATATTCTCATATGAGAAACGACATCAATTTTGATCATTTAATTTCACTGCTATTCAGTCTCTCTCTCCATCATATTCTCTCTCCAAATGCTTCGCTTTCCACCATTTCCTGACTCATGGAAGTGAATATTCAGCCATGCAATACTCGAGTTTTCTCTTGATTATCGATTTATGTTACAAGTGAAAGTATTGAAACTGGATCTGCCATATAGATATTGAAATGAACAAGTATTTTAGTCATTTTTCGAAGAAAGTATTTTAGTCATTTTTCGAAGAAAGTATCTAAGGCGTCAAAATAATATAGTATATGTACATGTTTTACTATAGGTATTTAATAGTGTCTATTTTTTTTAATTTACCCTTTTATTTTTTTAATTTTGTTTGAACTTTCTTTTCTCTTTCAGCAAGACAAGAAAGAACCCTAACAATAACTCCCTTACTCCCCTGGCGTGGCGGCTGTTACACCTGCACACTCTCACTCACAAGCTTGCACTCTCCACTCTCCAGGCGCTTGCACGACAAACTTCGGCAAGCTCTTCAATAGCTTCAGCTTTCACCGTTTTTAGTGGCAACCGATCTGCATAAACAAGTGCAGTTTTTGGATTTCTGGTTAGTGAGTCATTTGGGTTGAAATTTGAAAAGCAAATTAAATTCTCCATTGTCAGTTCTCACCCTCGTATTTGTTGTAAACTTGTAATGAAGATTGAAGAAATTGTATTCTGGTTTTATAATTTATTGTACATGTACTGACCGCCCACTTCCTTGTTATTCAATAACAAATAGGTTACTAGGTTTTTTTTAATTTATGTGGTATTCTGTACTTGTTGTGGGATTAATCTGCCCAAGTTTAGTTATATTTGTTGTAAAAAGAAATTGTATTCCGGTTGTATTCCTTCCAGCCTGTTGTTCTTTGATTAATTTAATTAATTAAACAATTACAACATTTTTTATTAAACAAGCTAAGTTAGCTACCTGTTTTTAACTGGTTACTGACTTACTAGAAAGCGGAAAGAAAATTGAAAAATTGTTTTGTACTTCGAAAACGTTAGACTTGGAATCTTGGATTATTTAATTATGTTTATGTTTTTTTTCCATTTTTGGTCACACAGAATTTTAGATAATATATAAATGTTTTTAATTATAAGAAAATTGAAGGGAAAATGGAGGAAAAAAAATTGGAAGTTGGAAGGAAATTAAGGAATTTTGTCTTTGTAGTGGAAGACTAGAACACCACCAAACAGGTAAAGCTTTGATAGTCTCATAGACTGGGTAAAGCTTTGATAGTCTCATAAACAGGTAAAACATTCTACTTCAAAAATTTTTGAATTGAGCGCATATGGAGAGAGATCAAGAATTCTAAGTGCTATTTCTTAGGCTGATGGTGTATAAATAAGACATGAATAGTAATAGCAAGGATACTTAACGCTACAGCTTGTTTTTTCATTTCAACCACCGAAAGCATATAATAGAAGTTAGAGAGAGAATTAATAGACCTTTGTCTTGTGTTCAAGGAACTGCTCACTGTTCTTTGTAGTTGCTGCTGCCTCCTCCTTCTTGGTCTTGAAATTCATTGATGTGCTCTTACTATTTTGTGCCAAAGCAGTTGATTCTGCTGGCCCCATCTTCCCTTTAGATTTCTTTCCTGCAAAGTGTTCTAATAGTACACATCGGTCTATAATTCTTCAGCACAGAGATGAATATATATTTAATGAAATTTAATAATCTATACAATAATCATGAAAAGTTCTTAAATTTAATTTCAATTATAGAACATGCTAACCCGCATTGTGGACCATTGGCAGACACCAAGCTGAAGATTCTTTCTTCTTTTCGGCTAAAGATTCTTCAATGGAAATAATACCCAAGTCAGGTATATTATTGAGCCTTGGCCATTCAGGACCCTCCACATTCACATTTTGGCATCTCTTTGTACGCTTGGGACATTTTTGAATGTGCAGATGCTGTAGAGAGGCAGGAAGGCCGTCCTCAGGAAAGGAATGGATCTTGGGGCAGTCATCAATGTAAAAGTTTGCCACCTAAGAACTCTAAATTGGGGCAAAAGCCAATACTCAAAAACTCAAGAGAAGTGGGTGAATCTTCATCTGGAAATTTCACAAGCTTCGTATACCCTTGAATAGACAATAGTTTCAGAGAGGCCAAGCTGACAAATGATCCTTCCAACTTCTTCAGACAAAGACACGAGTTCTCTACAATAATGGATGTACAAGGCCTTAAGCCCTGGAAGATGAGGCCATTTTGGAAAAGAGAGTAGGTTTAAGATGTTAGAAATAACTAAGGAATCAAGAGAGCTGGAATCCGGGATCGTCTTTACTAATGTTCCATCTTGAAATTCGTCCAAAGCTAAATGCTCGAGACGTTGGCTATTGTGTTAGTTTGGGAGGGTGTTCAATAATTTGACCCCACTTATGTCCGGTTTCTGTGGGGAAAAGACTTGTGGCAGAGCCTGCAGCTTGGGCAGTTGATAATTTTCACTTCTAGAAGTTTAATCAATGAAGATGTGCTGTGACGTTCAATGACTGACCTTGATCATTTCTATGCATGCAGCGAAGTCGCTTCATTCCAATCTTCCAGAACAAAATTGTGAACAAGTACTAGAAACATCAGAGTTGGAGTGATTGGAAGAGATTTTAATGAGTTGCATTCCTTGATCTTCAAAACAGGCACGTTAAGTAACAATTCAGGCAATTCACTTACCTTGGGGCAATTACTAATCTTTGAAGTAATAAGGTAAGGACATTCCACATCTTGCCATTTCCCCAACTCCTGCAATCCTTTAACTTCTAAGACAAGGCAGCCGACTGAAAGAGAGAGGATTCTGCATTTAGTGCAATGAGTTAATAAAACGGTGACAAGACTTCGAAGTCAGATCATCTGGTGACTTGGGATGGTTCGAGGTTTCTGCGTTTGCACAGTGGTGATGGTTCTCTTCTGTCCGAGGAGATTGTCTCTGAAATCTTGATTCAAAACACCGTAAACAGTAGTGATAGTGCGATGATTTGGTGCGAAGATGGTGGGCGCAACGAGGTAGGCGCAATGGGGTCGTGGCTGTGGTGGCGAAGTGCGAAAAGGTGGTGCAAAGATGGTGGGGGCAGCGGAAGAGTGTGGCGGCTGCACGATCGAGGAACGGGGATGAACGGCAGACTTAAATGTTAAATAGGTTTTTTAAAATTATTTGGATAAGTTAAATTATAATTAATATTTAAATTTAACTCTTAACCATAATTTATTAATTTTTAACTAACTTATATATCATGGGTTGGTTAATTAAACAAAGATTACTAAATTACCCTGGCGTCGTTGAGTCTAGCGTTGATCGGCCGATGACGCGAAGCATTTCAGATATTTCCGAAAATACAAGGGGTAACGGTGATTTTCTCAAACCTTAGGAGGCAATTAAACCAATACAATCTCAATAAGAGACGATGAACATTACTCAACTTCCGGAAAACCATGTTATAACAATTGTCTGATATTATTACACATCACATCAAACTGAAAGTAATACTAGAGAATAGGAAACAAAAGCAGTGTTTATACATTGATAAAGCCGAAATCCCCTGTTGTGTAGTTCACGAGTTCATTGGCCTTACAATGACACCTTTAATTATAAGTCCACTTTTCCAGTGAAGTCGATCAATCTCAGCAAGATTGAAGCACACTTCTCCTGTTTCTGAATCGCTCTGTTTTGAGAAATTCCCAAGACTGAGCTCCATCCATTTACCTCTGGGTATCTCAAAAAGGCTAACTCTACGTTCTTGCACGTTTCGATTAGGGAGTGATAGTCTCAGCATCACTGGGACTTCCCACCCAGATGCCCCTTTTTTCAACTTCACAACATAGATAATTTCATATTCGACCCCTGTAGACAGCTCCGACATTTTCAGTTTTCCTCCCACATCCAACCAACATACGTGCTTTAGTTTGGCCACTACAATGTTTTCACGGCTGCAGCAGCAAGCATGTTAGTAAATTCAAAGATCGATTATTAATTAAAAATGGTTGCAATGCAGTGGTTACTTGCATGAAAAAAGCAATGAAAATTCATCTCACTTACATTGTTTCGGTCAAGAACTTCCAACTCCAGTAGTCACGGTTGTTACGCCAAGCGATGTCAAGTGACATCGGATACAACACGACGCATTGACAGCCAGACTTCTTATCAGGCCATGTTTTCTGCAAATGTAGTTTGTTATTGTAGAGATATACATATCAACCACAAGCAATCAGGTCATATGATTTACGCAATTTAGCCACCCAATATTTTGAATAATAGATACCTAATTTCATAATTGCTCGTTGAACTTATAAACTCACAGAGTCCAAGAAAACAATAATAAAAAATAAACATAAAAACCTGTTAACTGGCCAGATAGATATATAATATTTATAGATCTAGATTAGTAGTTTTATAACATAACATCATTAATAATCATTTGGAAGACAGAAAAAGCATTCTAATTACAATCCTTGGTTTCCAAATTGAGTAAGATATGGAGAGAGAAAAAGAAACTTCCCCGGTAATATTTCTTAGATTCATGGCGTATCACTAAGACACGGATAGCAGTAACAAGAAAGCATAATATCAAACATTATAGCTTGCTTTTTTCATTTCGACCATCAAAACCACGTAATAAACGTAACAGAGAATTAATCAACCTTCAATTGGCTGCTCATTGTTCGTGTCGAAGAAGTTGATTCTGCCGGCTCCATCTTCCCTTTAATTTTCATTACCCCAGGAAAAAAAAAAAATTAGTAGCGCTATAACTCTTGATCTTAGAGGTGAGTAATTCCTTAACGTAAAATAATCATGGACTTGCTTCTCTTCATTTGAACTGCACTTCTAATTGTTGACAAACCTGAAGCAACTGCCACTTCTACAATAAAGCAACCCCTCATGAAAAATTCAAGGACATGCAGCCAAGAAAAATTCTTATTAATTAAGCTTATTAGAAATGAATTTTTTTAATATTTTTGGAAACTTTGTTGTTTGTTTTAAGAGCATCCACTTTCTACACATGTTATCACCATAAAAAGCAAACAAAGATATTTTTGGACCGAAGCTGAATGGGCAGTGAAAAAAAAAAAGTGCTATTTATTCTTACCGCTACAATCTCGAAGATTTTATTAGCTTATATAATCATATTTTTGTAAGAATTCTAACCTGCACCATGAACAACTGGTTGATACCCTTCTTTAATGGAATCGATATCCACATCAGGTATGTTCTTGATCGGTACTGGCCATTCAGGATCCTCCCCATACACATCTTGGCACGTCTTTTTTAGCCCGGGACAGTCTTGAATGTTAAGATTTGGTATAGAGTTAAGACGGAAATCTTCAGGGAAGGAGTGGATCTTGAGGCAGTCCCCAATGTAAAAGTCTCTCAGTGAAATGAGCCTCGGAAATGTGCCCTTAACACCCAAGGACTTCAAATTGGGGCACGAGGCAATACTTAAAAACTCAAGAGCAGTAGGTAAACCTTCATCTGGAAGTTTTACAAGCTTCGGACAACCTCGAATAAGCAGTATTTTCAGAGAGGTCAAGTTTAGAAATGATCCTTCGACTTCTTCGGATAAAGAGACAAGTTTTCTACAATCATCGATGTACAAAGCGTTGAGCTGAGGAAGATGGGGCCATTTTGGAAAGGAGGCTAGGTTTGAGATGTTGGAAATAAATAAGGTCCGAAGTGAGCTGGCATTGGATATGGCGTTTACAAATGTTCCATTGAATACTAGAGAGAGCAGATGTGGAGTTATTGGAAGAGACTTCAATGACTTACAATTCTTGATCTTCAAATTATTCAGTTTAGGTAAGCTTTCAGGCAATTCATTCAGGTTGGGACAGTTACTAATCTTTATAATAGTAAGGTAAGGAAATTCCCCATTTTGCCATGTCTCCAACTCCTGCATTTCTTTAATGAAGAGTGCCTTAAGACAACGTAGCCCGCTGAGAGAGAGCTTTATGCATTTAGTGCAATGGCGTAATGAAAGAGTGACAAGATTCTGAAGCCTCCACTCTGGGATTTTGGCACCCCGGTAGTGACAAATTTCAAGCTCTTTGAGGTTTGAGTGAGGTTGGAGCCCTTCAAGTACCTGCTCCTCAGCTGCTTCATCTTGCGGAGCTCTTTCATCACTCCATTTAAGAACCAACTTCTGAAGGTTCTCCTTCTGAATCAAGTTGCAGTCTCCTGATTTCTCTGCATTTTCAAGCTTTAATATATGCAGTGTTCCTCTAAGATATGTCATTTCTTTTAATTCCTCAATTCCATATCCACTCTTGTAGCAGCCAACGTAAAATGCAAGCAAAGTATGCAGACGGGTTAAGTTTCCGATCCCTGGTGGCAATGCACAGGGCTTGTGCCTGAACCAGAAGATTTCATCTAGCTCAAGAAAACGTAGGTTGACCAGTTTTATGAGGTCCTCGGGCAATTCAATTAGCAAAAGACATCCCAAAAGCTTTAATGTCTGCAGATTGTAGAGACTGCATATTGATTTGGGAAGTGCTTTGATCTTAGTTCCGGAAAGGTCAAGGAAGCACAAGAGCTTCAGCTTTTCAATAGAGTTTGGCAATTCCTTGATCATGCTTGAACTCAGATCCAAAACGCGAAGGTATTTCAGTTTACGAAAAACCTTTTCAAGGGCTTGCCCAAAATCTTTCGAGTACTCAGTAGGAAAGAGAAGTGTGCGAAGCTTTTTAGAATTTTGAACAATGCTCAGAACAGACTGTTCTATATCTTTACAAGGCAAGGACACAAGGCGATAATTTTCAGAACTACTGCATGGCTTTTCATAATTCACTTGGCTGCCAGATTGTTCTATATCTTTACAAAGCAAGGACACATGGCGAGAATTTTCAGAACTACTGCATGGGCTTTCATCATTCACTTGGCAGTAGTGGTGACTGCTACCAGCAATGAACTGGGCTAAGTCATGGATAAGATCGTGCATGTAGTATCTATCCTTATCGTCAAAATCTGAATGTTGAACTTGAAAGAATGATCTCACCAGGAACGCATTGAAATATTCTTGTCCGGTCTCCTCTTCTTTCTCCGGTCTTGCGGTTTCAATAAATTTCAGCGCCGGTGTTACGGTTTCAGTAAATTTCAGCGCCATCCAAAGCTTAACCAACACATCTCTATCAAAAGCATAACCCTTAGGAAATATTGAACAATACACAAAACATCGCTTAAGATTGGGGTGTAGGTCGTCATAACTCAATTGCAGAGCAGGCAGAATGTTGGGCTTGTTTTTATCCGGATTTTCCACCTCTAGTTCCCATATGCGACTTTCTAGGACTCTGCGCCATTTGTTTTTTTCAACATTATTGCGCAGCAGACCTCCCATTGCCTTCACTGCCAAGGGCACACCGTTGCACTTTCGTACAATTTTCTTACCTATGTCTTCCAACTCCGGCTGGTCACTCAACAAATTATCATCGGTAAATGCAATTTTTCGAAACAAGGACCAGCATTCATCTTCGGGTAAACTTTCTAAAGGATAGGCACGTTGCGTGCTCATCGTATTCGCAACAGTTTCTATTCGAGTGGTGACTAAAATTTTACTTCCTTTTTCCCCATGATGTAAGCATTTCCGAAGCTCATCCCATTGCATATAATCCTCGTTCCAAACATCATCAAGGACGAGTAAGTAACGTTTTCCATTCAAAAATTGTTCAAGTTGACGTTCTCTTTGGGTTTTGGATGAGACGTCGCTCCCTAACTTCCTCGAATATTCCAAAATCTTCTCAAGAATTTGTTTTACATTGAAGCGATTTCCAACCCAGACCCACATTCTATCTGAGTTGAAATGATTTTTCACTCTCTCATCGTTGAAGATGGATTGAGCAAGAGTGGTTTTGCCCATGCCTCCCAATCCATAGATGGGAATGACAGAAATCTTAACATCTTTATCAGATTCATCTGATAGCAAAAATTTTATTATCTCTTCTTTATCAAACTTCCTACCAATAACATCTGATGTTTCAACGAAAAAACTTGTGTCTCGATCATTTTGGAAACTTTCAAGTTTAGAAGTACTTTTTGGGGGCCCCCGGGGTGGACTCAAGTTTTTTCTTTGCTCATGAATCTCTTCTATACTTTCCGAAATGTCCTTAATCTTATGTGCAGTAGAACATTGAAAGTAAATTTCGCTAAAACATGGAGGAGGCCAGATCTTGCATACCTTCTGCTTTTGGTTCGAAAGAGAAGCTTTATTAGCTACGAACATATCCAGTATGTCTTCTGCATCGTACGCTGCATTTTGAAGCTTTTCAACCCGGTCTCTTAAATCTTCTGCTTTGCTGGGCTGCTCTTTCTCTGCATCCTGAAGCAAGGCTTTGATAGATCTCAGATTACTTTTCAACTTGGCTACATCATCCTTGACGCGAAGCACCGAACGAAGCTCTCCTTCAATCAAGGAAGCAGCAGATCCAATGATCCTATCAACGATAGGATTTACTACAAGTGAAACTGGATCAACCATTTTGATTCGGAGGATTGATTAACTTGGTCTCATCATTTCTCTTCTTTGTGTTTAAGCTTTCACAAAATAGCTAGGGGGAAGACTTGACTTTAACTTGCCACGTGGTACCCAAAATGTCAGCCAAACCAACATCCAAGGGCTGAGATTTTCGGCTCCACTAGCAGAATGGCGGACAGCTAGCCTCTGCCTCCGCAACAACTCTACTTTCTGTGTCTTTTTCGGTAATCGTGCTTTCTCTTTCTCTATTTTAAATGCAATATACATAATATCTGTCTCGAGATCATATAAACATAAATTTAGGGGCTGAGCCAGCTAGGGACGAGGTGGGGCTGCAGCACCAGTTGAGTTCATTAACAAGTAGAAGTTATGTTTAATGCATGTTAGCGACCCAGAGCCAATCCCATAAAATCTGTCTCTAAGATCATAAAAATATCTGGATGTCCATGTTTAATATTCATGACAGATTTATTTTTTACGTTTTAACATGAATAAGTAAATAAATCGATTTATACTATACGAATTGTCATCTCTACTCTCAGTCAAGGAAACACTAGATCTAATGATTCTATTAATTATTGGACTTGCTGCAAGTGAAACTGGGTCAACTTAGGAATATTGTATTGATCCAGTAATTTGTTTCATCATTTTCATTGGCCTTCTCTATCATGTTGCGTTTACATTGGGTCATACTATGTTACACCTATTATTGTGTCGGTGCATAACTTCTTAATTTTTTATAAATTTAGTGTAAAAATTATAAATCTTTATATAAAAATCGTAAATATGAAAAAAAAAAGTTGTAAATGAATAATTTTTCATATTTACGACTTTTATGTAATGATTTACAACTTTTACACTAATTTACAAAAAAATGAAAAAAGTTATACAATTTTTTATGTATAACTTTTTTTTTCATATTTACGATTTTTATATAAGAATTTACAACTTTTACATTAAAATTATAAAAATTTAGAAAAGTGATGCACCGGTACAACCGATGGACCGTAGCTAAAGCCGTTTACATTACAACATATTCTGAGAAAGTAGCTAGGTATAGGAAGACTGACTAGTGAATATTAATTTTGTAAATTCAAAAGCAAGGTGATGGCAGAGATGCTCAGGCTGCCGACATGATAAATCCAAAATTATAAGCCATCTCTCTTTTGCTAAAGTCCAGGATAATTAGGAATTAGGCTTCAAATTAATTAACCGAGTTTGCACCTTAAGAAAACCTCTTGATATCAACTTTTATTTTGTTAAAATTTTATTTAAAATAAGCATCTTAATTACCATTCTTTATAATAATATTTTAAAATTATGTTTGATAATTTCAACCCATCAACTACCATAATCATTAAATTAAATTATATGAGTTGATTACTTAATTTATATCAAAATAATATCGTCTCAACTTATTTTCAACTATATATTTAGTAGAAGATCCATGTTATCTCATTTTTTAAATAAATCTGTGTACAAATTGTAAATTATTGGATTAATGTGTGTATGTATAAATATATATTTAGATTGATAAATTTCATATTTAGTCTCCACCATAAAAAATGGTTGATCTAATAACTCATAATTTGTATTTGAATATCTATAAAAAAAAAATTATGTGTGTGTGTGTGTGTAATATCCTAAATTTTGTAGTGTACATTATATCATGTGTTATGGTTACATATGTATTAATGTATATGTAATGTATTTGAATTGTAATGTAATAAATGAAAGAATGAGGGGTTTAATTAAAAGAGTATTGGGTCTAATGGTTATAAAGGAGGAGAGAAGGACTAAATGAAAATTTGGCCTAATTTTACCTATAAATGGGAAGAGTTCTAGAATTCTTTCATTCCTCTCCTTACATACACGTTCTAGCCCTCTACTCTCTCAGAAAATTTTCACACAAATCATCAAGGAATCAAGGGAAGAAATGGAGAAAAAAAAAAAGAGGGAGAAGGTAAGAACCAATTTTCTCATTAGAATTCTTTGTATTATTGTTTATTTAATTTAAAGAAATTCCTTGTGTAGTGATGTGAGTATGAGAACTGTTATTTCTATGCTGGAAATTGTATGGAGATGTGAATTTGAATGAGTTTCGAATGCATCTAAGTAAGGAGATGAAGATATAAGCTAGAATTGAGAGTTTAGTTCAAATCCTTGAAATTTTGTTACACTAAACAGTATCTGTTCCAAAAATTACCAAAAATTAGGAGGACATTTTCTTGTTCTGAAATTTTTATGGATGAAAATAGACATGTCCAGGAGTGTATAGCAATTGGATTCACTCAAAAATTCGAAGTAGGTGATTTGGAGTGAATTTTTGAATTTCTAGTATGGTATTGCACATGTCCCCTGTCTTAGAACAGAGGAGGGGAAGATGATTTTAGTTGAAAGTCCAAATCTTCATATAATTACTTGATTTTTGGTATGCAAGTCCTTTTTTGTATCATATATGAGACTGTAAATTTTCACTGAGATTGAAGCTCTGTGTGAATTGTTATAGATTTTTAAAGTTGGCTTGCTAAAACTGAAATTTTTAGTTTCCAAAAAAGAGCAGTTAGAAATAATTGGATTTTAATGGGTTAAACACCTTGAAAAGTATGATTTTTGGTATGGAGGTATATATATGTGTTATATACCACCCGGTAAATTTTTACAGCCAATTGAGTAGGATTGCAATTCCTACAAATATTTAAGTCTATAATATTCAGTGAAATGAATACAATGGCAGAATTGTTGAGGTAATGAATTTGATTATTTTTAGTGGCCAAATGATCCCAATTGGCTCTAAAAATTTTAAGGAGACATGAGGTATGTGTGTAAAAGATATCTACCTACTTGTATAAATTTTTGAAAGTAGATAATTATTGTTGTGAATTGTTTGTCAAAGTAAGTATGGAAATAGAGCCAAAAAAAGGGGGGGAAAATATTTTACAAGTGTATGGTGACCTAAAAAGAGATTTTGTTTTATTTTTAGGTCAATCACAAGCATCGAAAAGCAGCTATACGAGGTAAGTAAGCTAACTATTCTGAGGCCATAATAAATTGTGACTGTTTTAGAAGCCTGATATCGAGCTTCTTTAATGTGACTGATTGTGAATGATGAAACGTGATTGGCATGTCAAGACCTGGGAAGTTTAGCTCTCATAGCTTGAGGGGAGGTCTGGACCATGTGCTTCTCTAGATGAGATTCGGTAGCATGGGCCCGGTATCACCCGGATTGTCAGACTAGCCTCGAGCTATTTCAAGTGTAGGCATCTAAATGTATTTGTACTGTTCTGTACTGTTCCATGGCTTGAGGGGAGGTCTGGACCATATGTTTCTCTAGATGAGATTCGGTAGCATGGGCCCGGTATCACCCGGATTGTCAGACTAGCCTTGAGCATTCCGTACTCCCGTGGCTTGAGGGGAGGTCTGGACCATGTGTTTCTCTAGACGAGATTCGGTAGCATGGGCTCGGTATCACCCGGATTGTCAGACTAGCCTTGAGCTATTATATGGGAACTGACTGTGAAATGAAAAGTACTCCTACCTTGATTAGAGAGCATTTTCCTCTAGGTGACTGTAATTGATACTATGGAAGCTTCCTCATTATGTGATTGTGATTGTACATGAAAAAGCGATGATCGAGAAATGTGAACTCACTTATGTGAGGTTGAATCGACCTATAGAGGTCTAGAAAGAAAATCGGCGCGGGAGCGCAAATGTAACCGAAGTGAATTCTGGGGCATTCTTTCTTTAACGAGTTAACAAATGCTTGTATAGTTAGAAATGGATAGTTTCATACTGGACTGAATTCTATTGTTATTGTTTATTACTATATATTCACCTAGCTTACTTACTGAGTTTTACTCATTAAAGTTGTTGTGTGCCTCAGGTGATCAGTAGATTGAGCTATGGATGGAGAACTTTTGGCATTGCTGACAGAGTTCCCTTGACAACTAAAGACCGCTGCTCTATATTAGCGTAGCCATACTGTAGAACCTTTTTTGATTTTTGAATGTATCTATATACAATGAAATGGTGTGGTTGTGATTAGAAACTCCGTTTTGTGTGATACTAATATTAATTTTTGAAAGAAATAACAGAGCTCATATTTAAATGACTGTATAAATACTATATTTTGTATGTCTAGTATGAGTTGTGACAGTGTGTGTGTATATATATATATATATATATTAAATGTTGTGATCTAATATGTACGAATACAATATTTGGTAAAACCAAGTGTAGATACATATTTTAGATCAATATAAAAAACAGTAATTAGTACTGGTAACTACAATTACAAATCACGACGGGGTTCAAGATATTGCCAAATTACCAAAGGTAAAATAAAATTTTAAAAAAAAAGTGATACGGCGTGTAAAAATTGGCAAAGAACTGTAGTGAAAAGAGAATATTTTCTATTTTAAAAGGTTTTATACGCATTCCCAAATAGTAATTCTATTCGAAGATATTTAATTTAAAAATAACAATTTTTTTAATCATTTAATACAATCAAGTAATTTAATCTGACATGTTGCTCTTGCTCCGACCAAACAACAATGATATCTAACATCCTCACCTAAATTAAGGAAACCATCCAATTAGCCTCTAGCCTTTTTGAACAACATGATAGCCTCCAATACTAGAATTGACCTAATTGCCCCTCATATGATAACTCTCTGGCTAACTCTAACCACCACTAATACTCTCTTTCTCTAACTCCTTCCAAATGAAAACTAAGGAAGAATTTGAATGAAATAATGCTATACAATCAAATAAAGCTTTGAAAAGATAATGTTTTCTCTAACTAAGCTCAAACAAAATTTTTTAAGATGAATAGCTCATGTTTTCCTTTGAAATTAATCGCAAATGTGTAGAAATAGATAAATAATGGTTGGAATAGAGTTATTATGATAGTTTTTATCAATTTGTTGTTTGGAAGTCGCATTTTCTACTGTAAAACCCGAACCTGCAATTACCAGTTGTCGAATTCGACAATCAGTTCGAAATTCAATAATTTAACTGTTGATTCGTCGAACATATATTGAATTGATGTCTAATTGTTGAATTTATGTCGAACTTTTACCTCGTCGTCAAAGTTTTGTTGAATCATAATGTCAAATTGTCGAACTGTCATCGATCGGATTCGACTGTTTGATTACTTGAATGTCGTACTGTCGAATTTTCAGATAGAACGGCCTTATTTGATCCTTTTTTAGATTTTTTTTAATTTTTATTGTATTTTCACTAATTTGTGGACATGTTGGACTTCATAGATGGATAATGTTGGATTTACACTATTCTATGGTAGGAAATAGGAGGTGCTACCTAGTGGTGAGCATATTTACATGGACAGAGAGTGTTTTCCATTATGGTTGTCAAGACATACATCTTACCTATTGTTTTTGCAATTGATATGTGATACGATTGGGGTAGACAGTTAGCCGACAAAGCTAAGGCTAGGTGCCATGTTTAAAGTATATCATTCTGCTAGGCCTCTCTCATTCCAAACGAAGCGAGACTATAGTTTTTTTTTTATTGAAGATAGCTTAAACCATCCATTCGAATACATAGCTTTATATGTTGAGGTTGAGCCTCGTGCAAGGTAATCATTGAGACCACAAACTGTTAATGTAATAGAGCACGTTGGAACTTCTAACCTTGAAACATTTGAGCAACCACAACAGCATATGGACAGTTTTGTGAACGCGTCGAATGTTAGAGTTGGCAGTAATGGTAACGTTGTAGGTAATGTTGTAAGTGATGGTAATGTTGGAGGTATTCTTTAAGGAGTTAGTGTTGATGGTTCTATAGGCTCTCGTGATATTTGAGTAACAAATGATGATACTTACCACCTTGACAACATCAAAGAAAAAGCATTTGACGATGTGTCAAGAGTAAAAGATAGTTACCAAAAAGACATAGTTGATGAAGACAATGTTAAAGATAATACTGCAAATGAGGGTCCACACGATGGTTGGCATGGTGGAAGTGATGGTGATGATAATGATGGGATGGATTTTCATTTGAAAAATGATAAAGAAATTTCATATAATCACAATGTGGTTGATTTAGTCTTTGAGAGAGTTAAGGATGCGTTTAGGTTCATGTCTCCAATACCAACTTTGACAACATATGTTTTGGACAACACACATGAAATTGATAGTGGCAAAGTTTAAGTGGGTCGTATAATTTTTCACAAGACTGAACTTCATAAGGTGGTAAACCTTGTATTGCATCACAATTTTGAGTTTAAGGTAACTGCATCAACTAAAACCCAGTTTGAAGCGGATTGCCATGAGGAAACTTGCAAATGGCATTTGAGAGCAACAAAGGTTAAAGACACTAAATACTTTTAAGTACAGGTTTTTAACAACCCCTATATATTTGAAAGTGTTGGCTTACATCCAAACCACAAGCAAGGAAGTGCAGAACTAATTGGGGCTCACATAAAAGAGAAATTTGTCAATGCCTCAAGAATATATTGACCTCTTGAAATAATTGAGGACATTTAAAAAGACTTGCACATTAACATCAATTATTAGGAGTGGAGGGCGAAAGAGGCTACTCTAAACTAACTCCATGGAATTACTAAAAAGTCATTTGCTCTATTGCCTTTATATGCCTATACGATTAAATCAACAAATCTTGGTATAATGAGAACACTTGAGGTGGATAATGGCAACCGCTTCAAGTATTTCTTCATGGCATTGGGGGCATCCATTACGTGATTTATGAGTTCAATTTGACCTATTGTTACTGTTGATGACACATTCTTGACAGGAAAATACCGAGGCACAATGTTCATGGCACAATGTCTGGATAGCAACAACCAAATATTTCCTCTAGCCCTCGGCTTCAATCAATTGAAGAATGATGAGTCATGGTGTTGGTTCATGTCAAGGCTTCATGGTTGTATTGGATATATTCTAAATCTTTTTACCATCTCTGATCCGCACAAAAGCATCGAGAAGGCAGCATCTACCATATTTCGTAATGTGATGCTTGAGATTTATATGCATCATCTAGATTGTAACAGGAAGCTCAAGTTCAAGGACAAGTACCTAGTTCCTGCCAATATCAACGTAGTCAAAGCTTACTAACAAACTAAGTTTGATTGTTTTTTTTTTTTTTATCAACTTAAAGGCATAAATGCTAAGGCTGCTGAGTATCTGGAGTATGCAAATGTTCGAAGATGGGCACGGTGTCACTTTTTCGGTCATAGGTTTAGCATCATGACCACGAATATTACTAAGTCTACGCAAAACTAATGAAGAAGGGAAAGAACTTAGTCATCATTTGGATTTGTGAATTATATCGAGTTATATGTTTCGATACACTTTATATTGTATGCTTAACAGAATCTAATTTGTTTGACATATATTTCTTATGTTGTAGGTTTTGCAACAGTGGTTCCATAAGAGAACGACTGTTGCTGCGAACTCCACCACAACATTGACGAAGTGGATAGAGGGGTTATTCAAAAATAGCAAAGACGAATTTGCCAGACTTCAAGTTGCTCCAATTAGTCGACATCTATATCATGCGTACTTGAGTAGCAAGGTCGATGTTATGGATCTGAATGCGAGGATATGCTCTTGTAGAGTGTTTGATTTGGATCAGATCCTGTGTTTTCATGCTATCACAGCTTGTCATTATGTTGGAATGAAGACAGTTGTGCCTTATTGTAACCCGATATACAAAACGAACATTTGTGCTCGCGTATGCATTACCCGTGATCCCAGTCAAGATGAGCGCAGATTGGGTGGTACCAGATGATGTGAGGGCATAGGCTGTACTCCCGCCCATCACTCGTATACAGGTTAGATGGCATCGAGCAAAACGTATCCCATTAGAAAGAGAGATAGTTAAACAGCATTCATGCGGCCGACGTGGGGGTAAAGGGCACAACCGACAGACATGTAGGAATCTAGTACCTCTTCATGTAGCGATTAACTCAGCTGAAGTCGGACCTTCTAACATGACTTAATTGATATTTTTTTTCTTTATTTGTAGTTGTTAATTGAATTATCTGCTGTTACTACATTATCATAATGAAGAATTGCAGAAATAATATATGTAATGACGTACATATTTATTTACCCTTTTTTGAACAACTGAATGAATAAAATTAACTTCTATACAAAATAAATGAAAATGTAGACTATACAAAATCAAAAGTCTATACAATATCTAAATGGTACTATAAATGGAAATGGAGACACATATGGTAAAATAACTTATTCTTTGGCCACCCATCCAAACTATGCTTCCAAAAAGTATCTGTGTGGTATATGCCCCCTAAATACCAAACCCGCAATGCCATCTGTCTTCTCAGTGTCCCCTCCTCAACATGCGCAATGATGCCTAATCTGGCTCCTGAACTAACTAGCTTGGCATATGTGGCACAAAACACTCCACAACCACCACTAAGCGGAAGCTACTGTAGGACATCGCAAACGAAGTTATCTCTTAAGAGACGTTTGTACGCTCAGAGAATCACTAAAGCCATCTCCATCAGATGCGATGTGATGACTGCTAGGGGCATGCAGTAATCAATGACCTTATGGTGGGCCTCTAAATCCTCTGGAATCTGTGAATCATAAATAACCACCTCTCGCTCCTCGAAAGAAACATGCACTAATACCCAATGCTGACCGCTCACATTCACTGGTGCATATACCTCCTTGGAAAAATATTGTAATAGAATGGAAGTACAAAAAATTCCACTAGCATTCACAAGAAATGAGACATTAGAAGTATGACTTACATAGTTTATATCGGTGCAACAAACGCCATCTCTCATAGTTAGGCCGTCCGCGTACTAGAATATTAGGGGCTCCTATTCGATTTTTACCATGTCGTCCTTGCATCTTTCATAGGTGCTACTCATCCAAGACTATTGATGTAATTCTAAATGTAATTAAAATAACTCATCTCTTGACAGTTTTAAATCATTCAACGTAGAGTTATAGTCAAATACATATAACGAATCCGCAATCGAGGGTAGTGAACCGCTATTATATCACCTTAGGACTATGCACTCGTCTCACCCGGAAGAAGTACATGAAAGTGTTAATGTGCGTGATTAAGATAGGAACCGAGTTAGACATGATTTTTAAAGTAAAGAAAATGGTAATTTACTCTAACAATGGGCAATAAGACTCTAATCTTATCAGAAAGCTAAGATCCGTAAATAGTGATATTGGCAAACCAGGCCAAACTAGATGCAAAGTAGTTAGGTCCAAGCTGAATGTGTTTATGAGGCCCGCCCCCCCAACACCAAGTATCATAGCAAGACTCGAAATGTGAGTCGAACATGGACCTCCAATCATAGGAGGAAGGTGTAAGGTCGGACGGTACATCTTGTGAGCCACACATCACCTTCTGTCTCTTCCCGCATTGGTCTGGATCTCTATTTGGGCTGAGAAGGATAACCGCCTTCCTTCGAACCTCGTCGGTGTAAAGCTTTACTAACTAATATGATATTAGTCCGGATCCAAGGACGTGGATACATTTAGTGACGTCACTATGAACTTTCTATGACAAGTTAACTACTTGAACCTCTGGTGTACTATCTTGTAACAAACGCACCATCTCCTCCAGGACAGGGGAGTACTGTGCATCCTCTAAAGGTGGTTAGGCCTAGTTTTGAGGCACGAGCTCTAACTGCATCGCTTCCTCCCACACAAATTGAGAATTGTAATGTAATTACTATTAACGCAAGGATACCTTCACATATAATTTAGGAGAAAGTGTTACCTCGTCATCCTCCGCCTTTGTGTACACAAGTATCTTATCCCACAGTTGACGTGCTTCATTTCATAACTACTACACCTTATCTCCCAAAGCATTTATATCAGATGCATCGTGGCCGTGCAGAGTCTGGGTCGCATTAAGGTGGCTAGCAAGGGTAACAGCTATCTTGCATGATAGACTACAAACTCATAACGAATAGCATTCAAGAGTGACAAGGGTAGAGCAGGATCTGAGGCTGCTTGCATAGTATAAGAAATGTTGTTATTGTGGCCAAACAAACTCATATATATTTATAGGCGTTAACATGTATAATCACGGCAACAACATTTACTGAAGTGGCCCTCTGTTTGCTCAAAATGAGTGTTAGGAGCTTCCTCATGAGCTCCAAGGGTTAGACTCTCACCGTCGCTCAGCACCGGTTGCTTTTCCCTCTTTCTCTTACTTTTCATTTTTGTGTCTGACGGTTTGGGTTAACAAAATTAGATTGAAACTAACCAACTGAAGACCCAAAGCAAACCAAATTAAATAAATTAGTTTGGTTGGATTTGGGTTAATTGTGTAAGACTAGATTAATAAAGGTAATCAGTTTTATTTTGATTTATACATTAAAAAAATATATTAACAAATTACTGTTACTAAATTCGGAAAAAAAAATGAACATAAACCCTAATCATTTATTATCAATAATAAACATCTTCTAAACTACTAACATCAAACATTAGATATTTTCTAAATATAAAAAATCAGCAAAGACTCCAAAAATTAAGGTCTTCAAACAAACAATCTAAGCAAATAAAGAGTAAATATGTTTTAAATTTGCAAGGGCAGTCCATAAAAGATACTAAGAAATATAAAACATTACGACTAGTAACTAATTTTTTTTTCTAGCGACCTCTATGCTTAAAAATATCAAAGCACACCTCTCCTGTTTCTCCATTCTTTGTTAAGAAGTTTCCAACACTGGGCTCCACCCGCTCAACTCTGGCCTTCTCAAAAAGGCTAACCTGATGTTCTCGTGCTTTTTTGTCAGGGAGATGTAGTCTCAAGACCACTAGGAGTTCCCAACCACATGCCCTATTTGTTAACTTCACCACCTAAATTATTTCATACAAAATCCCTGTAGAGAGCTTCGAAATTTTCAGTTTTCCTCTCATATCCAACCAACATACTACCGTTAGTTTGGCCACTTCAATGTTTTCATCGCTACTGCAGCAATCATGTGTTAATCAATTTAAAGATAGATTGATTAAATTAGAAATGGTAGAAATGCGGTAGTGACTCTACTTGCATGAAATATAAATAATATTAAAATTTCATCTCACTTACGTTGTTTCTTTAAAGCAATCCCAACTCCGATTTTCACAGTTGCTACCCCAAGTGATACTAAGGGGGCAATTTTTTTATCTGAAATTTGAATCTGAATAGGTCTTAATTAAATTGAAATCTGAATAAGTCCGAATAAAAAAAATTTGGATGATATGTTTGTTTTTATTTTTTATTTTAACATCTGAATTGAAATGTCTTAAAATTAATGGTTTTAACATATATATATATATATATATATATATATATATAATATATATATATATATATATATATATATTATTTTCACTTGTGATTTTATTTTACATAGTAAAAGTATTTGCATACCAAAATTTGTTATGAATTTAATTTATTTAAATGTTTATAATTAGGAAATAAGTTTTTTTTAAAAGAATTTGATATATAATAAGTTAAACGACCATAAAATAATTTAACATAGGAGTATCATAAGCAGCCACATACTCCAACTTATGAGTCAAGTCCAGTTGATTTGCTGACAGAGCTTAAGGACTAACATTGATGAAATCATACAACTAATCAATTTCACCACTAGTAATATCTGAAGTCAGCGTGGTTAGTTTACTAAAGCAGAGGAATCATTACCAATCAGTATTCCATTGTACAAATCAAAGAAAGTATTATCTCTTTCATTGGAAGTTGCTCCCTTATCTTCAAGGGAATAGGGTGGCTCTGTTGACAATGGAGACCTTTTGTCATAGGTTTTAGTTGGCTGGGTTTGAGTGGTTTTTCCCTTTTTGGAAAATTTTTGTTTGAAGCATTTCTGCAGAGTGATGCTTCCGAGCAAATTCCTCGACATCCTTCATTTTTTCCTCCGCTTGCTTGTCCACTAGCTTCCGTATTTCTTTAATAACTTTCTCTAAAAAATTGAGAGGAATCTTATTGATTGGGATGGTCCAAGAAGATGACATCATCGGTCCTTCTTGCTCAACGCTGAAGTCCTCAGTCCTAGTCTCTATGGAGACTCCCTTTTCCTCTTCAATAGAGATGTTATCTTCCCCACTTTCTTGGGAAACCTCTTCTTTGCCCACAGTTACGTCAATATTAGTTAACAGCTCTTCAATAATTACAATATTTCAAAGGTGATGTACAAGCTTTCATGAGAAAGTTAAGACATACCAAAACAATAGTTAAATAGGCAAAACTCACTGTCACCAATAAAGTAGACATTGGCATCCTTATGAACAGGATTAGAAGTTTTGGGAACAAAATCAACAAGCCCAGACTCGACTTGGTTCTCGTTGGATAGGAGTTTTTTGAGGTGTCTACTTTTCCAAGCTATTGTTGCCCTTAGATAGCACTCCAAAGGAATCTCTTCCGGCTTCTCATTATCTGCTACATAACATCAGAGTAAAAAGAAATAAAAAGATTAGACGAACATCAACAAAATAGAATTACCATCAATTTCACAATGGATAATTATGACTCGTGCATTCTAAAAGATATACACCCTGGAAGTTGCCTTACCAGCCTTGCGATATCTAGTTTCAATTCTAATTGACCTTTCGATAGGCGCATCCTATTCCTCAAACATATAAAATCAACTATCCTTCCAGTCTTGGTTATAGTCAGCCTATCCCTTCAAAATGAACTTTGTTAAAAGTATGCTAGGATGCATCACGACACTTATCTTACTCTCTTAGGTAGCCATAGAAAGGATTTGTCTAGTCTTAGTTACTAGACCGTCAGCCCACATTTTGTTTCTCTTTTTTTTTTCCTCTATAGAAGGGTAATCAATATCCTCGTTTGGGGGATCATCTCCTCGAATTATATGGCACTGATGTAAATAGAGACATCCCGCTGCATTAAGAGAGGCTCTTAATGTATATATAAGTTGTATCTCCTCCAAGGTGATGTCTCGATGAAACTTCTCATGCCACAACACTTGTAACCCCATTAGGGTATGCCACCCATTTGGAGAAAGTTGTCCAGGCGTGATCCTATAACTGCAAAGGTACTTAACAAAAAGTGACTGCAAAGGCAACCTTGTCCCCATAGGGAAAAAATGCTATGGAAAATGACCTCATTGGCCCTAAGGTTTGGTGGGTTTTCACCTAGCTTGGGGACTCTAATCTTGACAATGGGAGGGACTTTATACCTTCTAGCAAACTTAAAAACTCTATCCAAGGAGATCCTACAAGGATATTCTTAGATAGTGAAACCTTCAAAATTAGGATCATCAAGATCTCTGATAAGGGTGGCCTCTTCTTCCCTTGTGGTGTCTTTCGATAAGAAAGACACACATCATTCTTTGCCTTTTTGGTAGTTGATCTAGTCGTAGGCATCTCTAACCTCCTTTTGACACTCAAGCATTGAGATCATTCTTTTAAGGGCTTGAAATGCATAAAGGCCATGACCTCAACCATGGATCTTATAAACATGAAAAAATAAACCCTAGCCAAAGTGCTAAACTGTATACTTTCTCCTGAACAATCATTCTATTAACTCATATAACTCTCCCTTACTATTTAACCTACATACCGTACGCTAGTCATGAGCGTCCAGCTCTGCTATCATCATTTTATTCCAATCATCAGGGAGAATATATTGTACTGAAACCACATGGGATGGTTCCTCATAATCTGGCTTTCCCCAAACTTACTAGAAAGTTTGTTAAAGAGCATGGGAAAACCTTGCTCGTTAATAAGAAAACCATCTTTATCAACTTGCCCCTTCCATTTCGTAATAGTGGTGATCGACTTCCAACCAATTCCAAACCACACTTGAATATGCAAGATGATGAAAACAGCCCATGCAATACAACATACAGATAAGCAAATAAAGATATAAGAAAACTTAGAGATAACAACAGACTCTACGGATATACACTATCACATCATCGTTAGACATATATAGAACAACATCAAGTAAACAATGCCATGCAAACTCACATCAAGGAGTACTAAACAGAATCTACTTAACACAAAAACACGAGAATAAGAGTGAAAAACAACATAGTAGACCATACTCATTTAATTCTACATGGAAATAGTCACAATAAGGGTTAAAGATAAGAGCTTTACCTATGAAAGGTCTACGTCGATCAGCACGAAAGCAAAAATCGGTGATTTTGTAAGGGGACGCATTGAGAATATGTGACTTAAACCGAGAACAAGTTATTGTAGTAATAACCTTAAGAAAACAAAAGGAGACCATCAAAGAACAGAGGAAGTATTAAACAAAATCGGCTAGTCACATAAAAGAGAATACATATATGCCCAGGAAACTAAAGAGGCACAATAGCAAAGAGAAAAAAAAGAGGCAACTTTCCAAATCCTTTAGATTGATCCTAGCCAACCATCAATCCCACATGTTCTCATCTCAAAATGCAATAACAAACACCCAATCATTTTTGACATGTGGTGCAGCACGGTTTCAAATCACTCTGGCAAGAAGCAACCCAATAGTTAATGCACATCACTTCACATACGCTGTATAAGGAAACATGCCTAGGAACTCGATATAAAGCGGGTTGGTCAACTTCTTTAGTATCTATATACATCACCTAGCAGGATAAGAACTATTCCACTTCAGAAGATTTGTTTCACCAAATCATATCCTATATTACAGAGCTTAGGGATTTTTGCTCTTAAAAAGTGAAAAGGAATGTTACCAGTCCATGACATACATTAACACCTCTACGGAGAAGGAAGCGGTATGTTTCCAGTTACAAGTCCTCGATAACTCCTCAAACTGGTAACTAGAGGGACTAGTGTGGTAAAGGGATACTTCTTTCCCCAAGATAATAACCAAGTAGTTACAAGTCGTCGACAACTCCTCTAACTAGCAACAGAGATACTTCTTTCCCCAAGACAATAACAAACTAGTTTACAAGTCCTTGACAACTCCTCAGATTAGCAACTAGAGGAATTGGTGTGGTAAGGGGATATTTCTTTTTCTCCCTTGAACAACGACTAACTAGTTACAAGCCTTCAACCAACTTTTCAGAATGGTAATTAGGGGAAACTAGTGTAGAGGAAAAATGTTATTTACCAAATAAAGGACTAAAATGCCTTTAGCTGAGTACTTTACACCATTTTATAATTTCTTTCATGGAAGTTGGAATACACCACTTGTCTAGCTTGGAAAGCAGCTAGCAAAGTAGTAGACTCCAACCAAAAGAGTAGAAGGGAACAACACACTCTCACGTGTCATATATGATTCTAAGAAAAAGGAAGTGGTCCCCTGTCAGAATGTCAACCCACGTAGGCCAGCATGTAAAGCTTTGGCTTTACGGTCCCGTACCTCTACGTGTCAATGGATCGACAACATAGTTAATCAGGCATCGAAAGCGACCTAGCTTAAGGATCAAGGAAGGAAATCTGATCACTCATCCAACATAGAATGAGCAGTCTAGATTATTCACAAGTGCGAGGAGGGCATTATAAATGCAATAATTAGGGTTTTGGAGGGTGGGACTCGGACATAAAAACCTAGACAATCGTCATTCTTGTTGAAGATACTAGGAATCTCTCCTAAAACCTGTGTAATTAACATAGAAGGGGTTATCACCATTTAGGTAACGTACTGTAATTCTTTTGCCACGTTTTCCACTTGAAAAGACCCTTTACAAATAATTTCCTCCCCCTATTCCCTCTAATTTCATCATTCTTAACCATGAATACAGTTAACTTGAACGTGAAAAAGCTTCCATCGGGGAACTCCCAGCCTCTTTTAAGCATTGAAATTTTGTTTATAATTTAGAGGCCCAATGATGATAACCAAAGACAACAACCAGAAGTCCTTCTAATTAGTAAGGACACCTAGAATGGAACACCGAAGAATGGGGTAAAAAAGCTAGATAGGCTTAGGACTAGTGCAGTATTGGTGGAAGAGGTTAAGACTCTAGGAATTATGCTCACCCAATGCACACGTGGATTGACCTTTGTGGTAAGGTTGCGATAGGGTTGGAAGGGGACAGGAAGCCCCCAAAAAACAGTGTGTATTGATACGTAACACCAGAAATAAGGTTGGTGCCTATAAGTAGAGCTAAAGCCTCTAGGCAAAAGTGACGACTCTAGCTTCTAAAAATCCTCATGACGACTCTAACTTCTAAAAATCCTCATGACGACTCTAAACGCTGAAAACCTTAGTGACGCCTCGAATGTAGACGCATACGTCTCTAACCTTTATAAGGGCACTCGACTCCCTGTTTAAGGCATTTAATTTTTGGGCTGAAAATAACTTAAAAACACATATATTGAGGGATTCTGAATATTTTCAGACACCTTTTTCAATTTAATATTTCTTTAGTGTTTTCTTGGTGTTCTTGACATTCTCTGAGGTGTCGGTGCTAGTTAAAGATTTAGCTTCCAATTAAATTAGAAATTTAGTAAGTTTTATGAGGGCATAATCTCTAGTTTAAATATTTTGTTTAGATTAGTTTACCATATTGAGGTATAATTAGCAATTAATTATGCTATGTTTAGTTTAGGATTAGTTTAATTAATTAGTGGTTAATTGCCATGTTTAATTTAGGATGAGTTTCATTAATTAGTAGTTAATTATCATGCTTAGTTTAGGAGTAGTTTAATTAATTAGTAGTTAATTACCGTGTTATTAGCTTAGTTAGTTAAGCATGCTTAGTAGTTAATTGTTTCATTAATTAGTGCTTAATTAGTTGTTAATTATGGATGATTAGTAGATGATTAGTTGATAATTATCAGTTAATTATGCGATTAATTAGCTATTGGTTAAGCATGATTAGAGGTTATTTAGTGATTAATTATGCATGTTTGGTATAACTAACTAGTGATTAATGATGTTATAATTAGTGTAAAGGTTGTATATTTAGATGAATATTTATTTTAATCATGCTTGTTATTATTAATGTCTTTATTTGGTGATAGAGAATCAAATTTGAAATTCTCTCACTTTATGATTATGTAATTTATTTTATTGCAATTATATGAAATGGTTGTAAACCCTAGTCCCTTCCGCCATGTTTGATAGAAATGTAATCAATTCTCCTCTCTCTTTCTATGAATGTATATAAACTGTTAAGACCTCATGTGTAATAAAAAGATAAAAGCAAGTGTGTGTATAATAAAACGTAGGATCACGATAGGAAAGCATTCGTGGCATCAAACTTAGAATCTAGTAAACTTTAGTAGAGGCCAAATTAACATCTAGACGAGTGTAACCTGTGCCTAACTTTTCAAACTCATCTTTGAAGGGATAATGGACAGTTAGGTCTATAGAAGCAAAGGATCGACTATCATCACTTCCTGTGGTTAATTAACCAAGTGGCGACTCCATTGGTTCTCCAGGTCCTCTCTCAGTGACTTGACCCATATGGCTTTCTACGTTATCCGAAAGGAGCTTACAAAAGTGATGTCGAGGTCACAAACACTTGGAGCAGAATAGAAGCCCCACTCACAATAGAGACTCCATTAGTTCTTCAAGTCTTGTCTCAGTGACTTGATCCATATGGCTATCTAAGTCATCCGAAAGGAGCTTAGAAAAGCAGTGTTGAGGTTATAAGCGCTTGAAGCAGGATGGAAGTCTTGCTCATAGTGGCGACTCTACTAGGAACCTAGAGAAGTTGATTTCGATGGGGAATACTAAGTTCTTTTGTTTTTTATTATTTTTGTAGTCCTAATGCATCATTACACTGCACAACTACCTTTGTTTGACCGATGGCTTTGGTACGGGGATTTTTCATGTTCTACTTAAGCTTTGGAAACCATATCACTGATAGTCACCACCTTGAGCACGTACCATTAAATTGGTATAAAAAGGGGGTTATCTTCCACCCAAGGGTACCTCTCGCTCAAAGGGACCCATGGCCATTGAACACAAGACTGCCTATGCTTGATAAACTTGGCTACTATCCTAAGATTACCCAGAATTTATGGTTGTTTGCATAAATCCTTTGAGACATGTGAAAATCGCAAACCTCTTGCAGAGGGGTGAAAGCCTTGTGTAACCCAATACATAGATACACTAAATTTCTGACTATGTTTCCATATTGACTGAGTAATACCCAGTCAATATTGAACCATTATCATAGCAATTAAGGTATTAGTCTCGGTTACTCAATGTTTTCACCCATTTGGAAGTGGTTTGTATACTTTAAGACTATGAGTAACCACTATTGAATTGTTATGTAATTAACCATCAGAGATTGTGAGACATGTGTGTGCCTAGAAATTAGCATACACGTATCTTGCAATCATGGCTGTGAATTCTAAACAATCAAACATTAGTTAAACATGGAATCTTAGAAATCATATGGACTCATAAGAAAAGATTGAGTATTAAGAGAGTGTTTATCGGCCTCCTATCCCTAGCTAATGGGAGGCCAAAAGCCAAAAATTATAAGGAGATGACTTCACTAATATGTGGGAAAATAAGGTTGTAAGGTTGATTGTGCTGTTGACTGTGCTTCTGTGCTGTGTTTGAGCATGCATTACATTCATGCATCCATGCATCATGTTGACCCCTTATGTATGTAGTCATCATAGCTTGGGTCAGGCAACAAGGCTCTTTGCACAGAGTTGAAATAGTAAAGATAGAAAAAGATACAATAGAAAAGGTAGAATCATAAGAAGAGGGAATCATGGCTGAATAGGATCCTTCGAGTGGAATGGATCAGATAAAGGCAGACATAGATGTTTTTGAGACAACAAATGTTAGACATGATGAATCTAATAACCACCAAGCTTTCACTAACTATGGTGCCTGTCACATGCCCTAATAAAGAAGGTTATAGTAGGGACCCACCTAATGGATTAAGATGACAACACTGGTAATAGAGAAGGCCAGGCAAATACACACATTGAGGAAGGTTTTCATGATGAGGAGGAGTACCTCAAGGCCAAGGAGGCCAAACAGATAGAAACGATGAGGAGAGATTTGGAATAGCTTTAAGGCATGATAAAGAAGAAGGGCTTAGAGAAATAGAAGACCTCGTGATATGCAGATTGAAGGGTTACCTACAAAATTCAAAATGCGTAATCTTGTGAAGTTCATAGGAGATGAGAACCCTATTTCTCACCTCTGACATTACATAAGGGATTTTTTTTGTAATTTATCTTTTCTTATAAGAGTAAAATTGCCTTTTCTATTTTGCTGAAAAGTCGAGACACAACAGCATGCAAATAAAATTTATTTTTTAAAAAAAATCTAACCAGTTCTCATAGCCCTTGAAGATGGCAATCCCTCAATGAAGTCTTTTGCAATGTCTTCCTGTATCTAATCTGGAATTGGTAATGGTTGCAGAAAGCCTGTAACGCTAATGTTGTCACTTTTATGGTGTTAACAAATATCACAACTCCCAATATGTACTTCCATGCAATTGGTTAATTATTTCTTTAGTTAAGGAAGAATCATTTGTTAGATAAATCCTTTTCTTTGAAAAATATCACAACTCCCAGTATGTACTTCCATGCAATTGGTTAATTATTTCTTTAGTTAAGAAAGAATCATTTGCTAGATAAATCCTTTTCTTTGAAGAATATAAGCCCATTCTAAATTGTCCAAGGCCCTACTTGACACGACCCACCCTGACTACCTCTACTCCTAGGATCCAGGCGTTCCTAAGAATGTGATAATTGAATGAGTCTTAATATTTATTACGCCTATATTACACCATTCTGACATTAATGAAAATTTAAAATACTCTGTAACTAAAAAACTGTCCTATTTTTCTAACTTAACCACCCTGCAATTATTCATAAAACACTTCTAATAAAAATTTCACAACTCAACTACTACTGAGAATTTTTTTTTCTTATTAACAAAAACTCAAAAAAAAACCCCATTATTGGGTCTCAAACCCTTCCATAATATTGTAACTATTACATCAATAGTGTTTTATATACATACTAGACCATCAGCATGCTTATAAAGTATAAACTAGATAATATATACATATTAGCATGTGATGTAAAAATGATATATCTGTTTGTGGATTCGTCACATGGCTAATCTTAAAAAATTTATCACTGAACCGCATGAAAGCCTGCAACAACCTAGGAGGAAAAATAGGAAAATATAGGAAAAAGAGTGAGCTAAAGCCCGGTGAGTGGATATTAGTTTTAATAATAAAACATTTTCAAACATTTAAATAAATCAATTTCAGAATATGAATATATCTCCTAGAAATATTTAAATATTGAATCTTGATCACATAAGCTTCACTATTATAAAACATATATCATAAAATATCATACCGATATTAAATCATATAAATATGAATTCAACAAAATAAGTGACTCTCACTTAACATAATATTTGTCATACTAGAAAACCACACCAATCTAGTACACAGGGGATTCATTAGTCGTACCTACTGGAACAACATCAACACCTAGGTGATATAATATAATCACACTTGGTGGAATAACATCAACATCCAGGTTAAGTAATCGCACCTGGTGGAACAACATCAACACCCAGATACATAACAACTATCATATTTATGCATAGAGCAATTATGTATAAGGGTGGATAACGTCAGCACCTAGGTAATGTAATCATACCTGGTGGAATAGCATCAACACCCAGGTACATAACAACTATCATATTCATGCATAGAGCAATTATGTATACGGGTGGAAACGAGTACTTCATCAGGTAGTTTGGAAGCACATATACTTTCACATTAATATAATATCAATTTTTCACTTAACAATATCATAATTTCATATTCTAAACTCATATAAATTTTGAAAGACGATAAAAACAATTCAAAATGCCATTTAACTTAAATCCATACTTATATCATATAAACATGCTTAATAATGCAATTAAAAGCATTCAATTTCAATAAAATATCATGACATGTTAAATGGCATTTTTAATAAATATTTAACTATTAAAAATTTATCCACTCACAGAATATGGATGTTCAAGTCTGGCTAACACTCAGATCCTCTGACTAGTCACCTACACCGTCTCTACCTATAACAATAGGTTCAAAATAACTATTAGACTCAACGTAAACAAAGTCTCAAAAGAGCAAATTCCAAAATTCACCATTATTTACACTATTAAATAACCAATAAAATTTCCCCTTTTTATTTCCTTTTCCTCCTCCTCCTCCTCCTTTCTTTTCTTTCTTTTCTTTCCTTTTTCTCTTTTTTCCTTCTCTTTTCTTTTCTTTCTTTTCTTTTTCCTTTCTGTGCTCTATCGGTCTCTCTTTTTTTAGCTCTTAATTTGGCCTCAGTTTACTGAATAAACAAAGCAGCCAAGTGAAGAGAATTTAAATCTCTTCCACCACTTACAAGCAAGCAGCTGCTCATCAGTTACTTCCTTTGATTTATGAAGCAAGTAGGTTGCCACCTGTTACTTAGAACTGAAGCCAGCAAGCTAGCTACTTGCTTACTTTAAAAATATCGTGCATGACACCACTACTTCTCCATTACTAGTATTCTAGATTATTTGTTAAAGAGCAGGTGCACTTTGAATTTCTTCCCTAATTATTGTTGTCCAATCTGGAATAGGTTGTGAAAGTGCTAGTACTTCACCTTGGATGTCTTCTTCCCTTCGTGATAAGGCATCAGTGACAATGTTTTCGTTTCCCCTCTTATAAATATTGATAAAACCAAAACCCATCAACTTATACAACCATTTTTGTTGCAAAGTTATTGTAATTTTTTTAATGCAACAAATGGTTGAGGCATTGGTGGTCTGCATAAACTATGAATTGCTGCAAGACTCTACGCCCTCTGCAGCCTGGCGCATTTTACCCTCTAACGAAATTCCTTGGAAAGTCTAGAAAGGTGAACACTGTTGCTTTAGTCATAGCCTCTTTAAGCTGAGCAAATGCCTTTAGCATATAGGTTCCATAAAAAAGAATCCTTTTTTAGCAGTTTTGAGAAGGGCCTCGCTATTTTTTCATAATCCTTGATAAATTTTCAATAATAACTAGTTAGACCCAAAAACACATGGAGAGCTTTAACTGTTTTAGGTTGTGGCCAATCTACCATTGATGATATCTTATTAGGATCAACAGCTACCTTTTTCCAGAAATAAATATGGCCTATGTATTTAAACTCTGCTTGACTAAATTGGCATTTCTCAATCTTAATAAACAGTTGATGAGACTTCAGAGTTGAGAATACCACTTCGAAGTGATGAATATGTTCATGCCAAGACTTGCTGTAAATTAATATGTCATAAAAAAATATAAGAACAAATTTCCTTAGAAAATCCTTAAACATCTTGTTCATTAAGGCTTGGAACGGTGATGGTGCATTTGTAAGTTCGAAAGGCATGGCTATAAGATGTTATAAGCTTAAATGGAAGAGTTGCTTACATGAATAACTCCTATAGATAGCAATTCATTAACAATTCTTTCAATCTTAGATTTTTGGAAGTGCTGGTATCTATAAGGTCCCATAAATACAGGTCCATGTCATACAATTAGTGAATTCGATGCTTATGGATTTGCCGAAACTGCTTAGCTTTTCCCCTAATGCCACCATAACCTCAAGCTACCCACCTAATTGAGGCTTCAAATCTACCTTTTTAGCCAACCTATCAATCACAACATTATCAGTGCTTCTAGAATCAATCAAATATTGACAACTACTTGTTTTAAGCTACGTTGAACCCGCGTGGTTTCTTGAGAACGAAACCCATTGATAGCATGAAGTGAAATTCCAAGTGTTTCCAAGGGTTGCTCTTCAATCTCACAATCTTCTTCAATAACCAATTCCCCATCTTCCTCATCCAAACATGCTTCAAAAATGAATAATTTTTTGCAAAGATGTCCAAGTTTGAACTTCTCATTACAATTATAACAAAGCCCTCTTCTTCTTCGATCCTGTAATTTTGCTGGTGGCATTTTTTTTGGATTGGGATTGGTTGTTGTTGATTAGTGTTTGCTTGGCTTGTTTGAGAATTGGTTTGTGACATGGGTGCCTAGTTTATCTGTCTCTTTGATAGATTCCTAGCTTTATAAATGCGAGCTGAACTAACAGCATCTGACAAAGTTTTTGGCCTCCTTGCTTGAACATTGGCTCTAATGGAATCATGTAGCCTAGTGACAAAGGTACAGACTTGCTAATCAAGAGTTAGGTAACCAACTTTAATTAGCCAATAGTTCTCAAACTGAGCTTGGTAATCTTTTACATTCCCTATTTGTTGCAACCCTATAAGTTCACCAAATAAATCATGGAATTTTTTTGGGTCCAAAATGAGAAAGAAGACCTTCCATGAAATCTAACCAATTGAGATGATCAGAATCCTTCTTTAATACTTGAAACCATAGTTATGCGTCACCCTCAAGATGGAAGGATTCCAAGGCCACATGATCATCTTTTGGAGTCTCTTGGACTACAAAAATTGTTTAGCACGACACAACCAACTTGTTGGATCCTCTTTCCTGTTAAAAGTGAGGAAATTCAATTTGACAAGTTTCCAAGCATAATGATTAAAAAAAGTGCTACCCTAACGATTTGTATCGTAGTTGTTACTGTGGCGTTTTGGGTTGGGGCGACAACCTTCATGCAAAGACTCTTCTCTATCAAATTGTTTTGATAGTTGATCAATTTCGGTATTCAATTTATTAAACATCTTTTTTATCGGTGTCAGAAAGATTTTCTGCTAACTTAAGCTCTTCTTGACCTGCAGAAACTGTCGAGACATCTTTCTCAGTTTGTTGCACATGCTCATCCATGCCTGTGCTCTGATCCCAAGCTGATACCTACTCCTTTGTCTCACCTATTTTTTATTGTCTGCAAACTAAAAAAAAAAAGCACAGAGTAAACTAGGTAGTTCAAGGAACCCAAACCTTCGATATTAACTCAACTGTGTATATGATTGAACTCATGAATTTTATTCAATGGTCTACCATCTTATATTATGGTGTTACATAACAACTAAATAAAAAAGTAGGAATGAAATCTGGTACCTAATATCTTGAGTACATGAGAAATATAGAACAATATTGACTTATTTTGATAGTCTGACTTATTTAAAACAACTCTTCTACTTAAGCTCATAACATTCCATTTGATGTCACTTCCATAAGCATGCATGTCCCTGTAAAATTGCTTCGCACGGTTACAATAATTGTGCATTTTGATTTCAATATTAACTTAAAAAAAGATAATCTCGTTGATTGGGTGATCTGTAATTTTATAAGATGAGTTGTCTTCATTAAACTTGAACCCACTTTTATTATAATGAACACCAAACTTAGTTTTGTCATAATATAATAAAGAAAGGAAATAACGTAAGGTTATTTGCATGCTATAAAGCATTGTAGACAATCTAATCACTTTTTACCTCCTCCGTTTAGATGAAGCATCACTCACTATTAAAATCCATATATGGTTGAATATATCATCGGATGACAATCATTAATATATACTTTGCTATCATTGGAGAAAATTCTTCGTCGGACGACGGAGGTTGACAGTGGCAGACGACAGTGACTAACAGTGGAGGACGGCAATGGTGAGCAGCCGATAGAAAAGCTGTCAACTTTTCAAATTTTTAAAATTTATTACTTTAAATTATTAAAAAAAATTATATATGTTACTTTTTTATTTTTAATATTTATTACCAAAATATCATATTATTAATTATTATATTTATTGTTTACCATAATTTATTAGATATGTATACTTAATAGGTAAGTTTATTATTTATTAATATTTTGATTTTGATTTAATTTAGTAAGTTATTTAATGTGTAGAACATATTAACTAAATAAGTACTAAAAAATATTAAGTGAAAAAAACAAATGACTCCTAAGATGCCAATTTTCTAATTCCTCTTGTTTCTCTTCACGCTCGGTTACTTCCACTGGGATTATAAGCGAGCAAGACATAGGTCTGAAAGGGCATTGCGTTCAGGGAGGAAGCGAAAGAGTAAGAGAAAATTAAAAATGACAATATTTTTGGATTCGAATCATCAAACGTCATCAAATTTATAAACGATGAGGTAAGATTATGGAGCAAATCTGCCATATTATAGCGTGCCCAACCAACGGGCGGCTGTAGAGTAGATGTATTGAAGATAACGAGGGTTAGATTCCAAATCTTCTGGCTCCTTCAAAGTCAAGCAATCAAAAATTGATGGATGCAGCTTGTATAAAGAGATGGTTCAATCTGTCCCCTTCAAAAATTGATGGATGCAACTTGTATATAGAGATGGTCCAATATGAATGAAGGAGTAGGAGTGGCAAAACAATCCAGCTGAGATCGGGGATCTGGAAAACCTAACATCCTAGAGTCGGGGAATTATCCAAAAATTGTAGAGAAAAAGCCAGGTCGGGGTTAAAATTTCAAACCCAGGGTATTTTGGGGCCAAGACCGGGGAGCACAAACCCAAACCTGGACCCAAAAGTTAAACACGACATTTTTATTTTGTGTGTAAAATTATATTTTATATGTTTAATTATACAAAGCCTATGTCCATTGTCAATTCGGCATTTGTTTTTATAGGCCTCTTACTTACAAGCCTACCCCCGAGGCCCAAGCCCAGCCCAAATTAATAAACGTTTAAATTATAAATCCAATTATCTAAAGTCCAATCTAATTGTCCGAAACATGCAAATTATACAATTACACAAGGCTTGTAAAAGTTTAAGTCACGTTTTATTTTTTGTAATTTTGTTTGAACTTTCTTTTGTCTTTCAGCAAGACGAGAAAGAACCATAACAATAACTCCCTTGCTCCCCCGGCGTGGCGGCTGTTACATCTGCACACTCTCACTTACAAGCTTGGACTCTCTACTCTCCAGGCGCTTGCACGACGAACTTCGGCAAGCTCTTCAATAGCTTCAGCTTTCACCGTTTTAAGTGGCAACAGATCTGCATAAACAAGTGCAGTTTTTGGATTTCTGGTTAGTGAGTCATTTGGGTTGAAATTTGAAAAGCAAATCAAATTCTCCTTTTTCATTTCTCACTCTCATATTTGTAGTAAACTTGTAATGAAGATTGAAGAAATTGTATTCTGGTTTTATAATTATGTACTGACCACCCACTTCCTTGTTATTCAATAACAAATAGGTTACTAGGTTTTTTTTTTTTATTTATGTGGTATTCTCTGCTTGTTGTGGGATTAATCTGCCCAAGTTTAATTATATTTGTTGTAAGAAGAAATTGTATTCCGGTTGTATTCCTTCCAGCCTAATGTTCTTTAATTAATTTAATTAATTAAACAATTACAACATTTTTTATTAATCAAGCTAAGTTAGCTACCTGTTTCTAACTGGTTACTCACTTACTAGAAAGTGGAAAGAAAATTGAAAACTTGTCGTGTACTTTGAAAAAGTTAGACTTGGAATCTTGGATTATTTAATTATATTTATGTTTTTTATCCATTTTTGGTCACTATGATAATTTGATTAGTGATTCTTTTGATAGTTTGTTGCATATAGAATTTTAGATAATATATAAATGCTTTTAATTATAAGAAAATTGGAGGAAAAATGGAGGAAAAAAAATTGGAAGTTGGAAGGAAATTTTGTCTTTGGAGTGGAAGACTGGAACACCACCAAACAGGTAAAGCTTTGATATAGTCTCATAGACTTGGGAAAAAGAATTGGCAAAAAAAATGCAAAGGGCAAGACCACGAGAATGGCTACTCGAACCCTGGTTAACATTAGGGAGGAATGAACCAACAACCCAGGGGCTGTAAAGCCTTTGGTCGCTAGAAGCGCTAAGTTTCATTTGAATATACAAAAAAAATATGTCGGAAAAGTTAAAAAATAATGCACCAGAGTTGAACAACTCGGGTAATTACAAAACCCGGCCGGGCCCAGGAAAACCCGAAGCCGTCCCCAGGAAAAAAATTGAGGGCAGTTTCCCAGGGCCGGGGACATTGCCATTCCTATGGAGAAGACGTGGTTCAGTTGGGCCATTTTATCTCTTCTGTAACTCATTCCTCTGCGATTGACTTGAGGTCATATTTCATTTGTTTTCGTTTTCATTATTTTTCCCTTATTATTTTTATATTTATATATTAAGCTAAGTATATGCAAGAGATAATTATTCACAACATATTTACAATTTTTTTATTTTTTATAACAAAATAATAAGATCTAAATACTTGGAATGATTTAAGATTTGAATTATATGACAGTATTTCAGGTGTTAATTGTGCCTAACAATATGCAACTAACGACAGGTGTTAACCTTGCGCTGTTAATGATCAGAAACCCTAAGCGTTGTGTTAATTCCCCATTTAAAATCCTGGTTCCTGCAAAGCTTTCTAACTCTTTTTTTTTTTTTTTTTGTATTTTGTGCAAAGATAAAATCACAATGGGCTTAGTCGCTGAGCGGAATTTTTTTTTTTTTTGTCTTTGTTTAATGCAGTAATGTATATAATGTACATTAACCACGAATTTCCAATCCTAACCGTTGGGCATGGAGTCACATGAAGGGAAAGAAAAACAAAATCAATGTTAAAAAAGTTGTGACTAGCAGCTAAGAGCGTTATATATGTAGCAGTGGCTGGAATTTTGTCATATTGCGATTGGTTATGTGGGCGGCTTTGGGCCGTGTAAAACTCTATAAAATACACCCCCAGAGCCTTCTAATGAGATACAAACAGTTTGAATAAAGTGATTCGTTTTCATTTCCGTCATCACTTTCTTCTACGCTCTCAATTTCCATTTGATTTGTTTGCTTACTCTTGATCCCGCTACTTTTAAATATTTATAAAGCATCGACAACATTTCAGTACATTTCTTAAGACTAAGGCAGGAACAATCACGAGCCTTCACACCTTCAAGTATATTGTTTCCAGTACCAATATATGCTTGAATTATAACACTTTATTGATAATTGCTAATAGCAAGCTATATATATATATACACGGAAAGGTTTCAGGAAATTAGCCTAGAATTTTGGCATTTGACATAAAAGTTATGGAAAAGTTTCGTTTTTCGACGGCTGGGGTACAGAATATCCCCTTTGGTTTTCCTGGACCCCCACCCTGTCATAAAGGCCCGAAAACCGCTTGGTCCCCTCAGTTCGGCTTTCTTAACATTTTTTAGATTCTTAATTTTTAAAATTCCAACAATTTTAAGTTTTGGTTGTTAATTTATAACTATATTTTGAGCCCTTTTAACATATGCGAGAAGGCAACTGATATTGAATTTTTATTGCTTAAGAAAATAAAAATGATCTATTAATATTAATTATTTCTGTTATGGCCATAACAAAATTGGGCCTCAATTATTTCTAATTCAGTAAGCCCATTACTGAAGCCCATCATCTGTGCCTAATTATTTCTAATTCAGTAAGCCCATTACTGAAACCCATCATCTGGGCCTAATTATTTCTAATTCAGTAAGCCCATTACTGAAGCCCATTATCTGGGCCTGTTATCTGGGTCCCACAATGACCCATCCCGACTCCTATATAAACCCTCCGAATCATTACTCAAGGTATGCACACTTTTCTGAACTTACTCTCTCTCTAGATTTCCTTCACTTTTGAGAGCTTCTCTCTCTAGGAAATTCTCCCAGAAAATTTCGGAGTGCCGAAAACTGACTTGAGCGTCGGAGGGTCACCGCCGGCACCCCTGACTGTTTTTCTGTGATCGCAGGATTGGACTCGACGTAACCCCGAGCTCCGACCCGCTCCCCGGCCGTCCGGAAATCGTGCATCAACAATTTCATTTTAAATAATAAATATTGTCTTTTTACTTTTTTTTGCGTCTTACTATCTACAAGAATTTTATATTTGTTGAATTTATATAACTTAACTAAATTTATGATTAAATTTTATTTCCTATTTTTATTTTGTAATGAAGGATTTATTTGTTTGAGCAATGGAATCAATTATTGAGAATGGATATAGTTTATGATGATGATTGCTAGAACAATTCTCAAAAATTGATAAGTTTTTATTGCAGATGGGTCTTTATTTGGTTGGTGATGTTTATTTATTATTATTATTATTTTCCTCGGAAAATTTCTTGAATTATTGGAGAAACATGGAGATTTCGGTTGCATTTCTTTGCTGTTTTTGAAGCATATAAACATGTCTAATGAAAACACTTTCTATCATGAAATAAAGTTAACTAGTAGAATTCCATATAAGGAGGGGATGAAGAAGAGAGCAAGGGGTTAATATTATAGCATCCCATAAGGAAAGCCCTGCCATTATTCATCTTCAAGAAAATCATGTCAAACATAATTGTATTATATTATTGTACATCACATTGAAGGTAATACGAGAGAATAGGAAAAGTATAAGTGTTATATAGCAGTGATAAATCGAGCTGAATTTTTATGCGGTTGCAGTGTTGTTCATGAGTTTATTGGCCTAACGATGACACCTTTAATTATAAGTCCAATTCTCCAGTGACATGATTTTCTTGGGTCTGCTGGAAGGGGAGAGAGAGGGAGGTTATTTAATTAATTAAGAAGGTGGAGTCTAAAAAGAAGGAAATGAGAAAAATAAAAAATCAGGGGCTGTTAATTAGCAAATGCTAAGGCTCCAATAGAGAGTATTTCAGCTGCCTTGTATGTTTGGTTGATATAATTATGATGGAGATGATAAAAAAGGGTGCTGTATTTTGTGTGGTACTCCCTCACTCAAGCGAAGAGAACAGCGTTTGGAATAGATTTGATTAATAATGTTTAGAATAATGGTTCACATAAGAGAACAAATGGAACTGCTTCTATGAGTGTGGTAGTTGATAGCAGGCAGCTTATGGATTGGTAGTAGAGAAGGCAGAAAGAGAAGCCAGTTTTTCGGGGAAATAGTCTCTCTGCACCAATCCAAAGTGTTGTTCTATTCAGCTCGCACCTATGACAGATGGAGATTCCTGCTGTATTTGCCTGCTGTTATAATTGAAGCATATAAACATGCCTAATTAAAAACACTTTCTATCATGAAATAAAATAGTACACAGTAGAAAGAGGGAAGGAAGAAGAGGAGGGGTTATTATACAATCTTATAATGACAGTCCTGGCATTATTCAACTTCAAGAAAATCATGTCAAATATAATTGTACGATATTATCGTACATAACGCTGGAAGTAATATGAGAATGAGCGAATAGGAAAGTGAAGTGTTACATATATTAATAAAGCCGGATTCTCGCGAGGTGTAGTTCACGAGTTTATTGGCCGAAGGATGACACCTTTAATTATAAGTCCAGTTTTCCAGTGACCCCCATGCTCAAAAATATCAAAGCACACTTCTCCTGTTTCTCCATTCTTTGTTAAGAAGTTCCCAACACTGAGCTCCACCCACTCACCTCTGGCCTTCTCAAAAAGGCTAACTCGACGTTCTCGCACTTTTCCATCAGGGAGAGATAGTCTCAGCACCACTGGGAGTTCCCACCCAGATGCCCCTTTTGTTAACTTCACCACATAAATTATTTCATACACAACCCCTGCAGAGAGCTTCGAAATTTTCAGTTTTCCTCTCACATCCAACCAACATACTGCCGTTAGTTTGGCCACTTCAACGTTTTCATTGCTGCAGCGGCAATCATGTGTTAATCAATCTAACGATAGATTGATTAAATTACAAATGGTAGCAATGCAGTGGTGACTCTACTTGTATGAAATAAATAATATTAAAATTTCATCTCACTTGCGTTGTTTCTTCAAAGCAATCCCAACTCCGATATTGACGGCTGCTACCCAAAGTAATACTAAGTGACATCGGATACAACATGAAGCAATTATAGGCGCCAGACCCCTTATCGATCCATGTTTTCTGCATAATGTACTTGTATATATTAATTCAAAGCAACCGGATCTTTATAATTCATGCAATTCACCACCCGATATATATCTTGAATAATAGATATATATACCAGGCTCATTAACTCACAAAGTAATTCAAAGTCCAAGATGAAAAAAAAAAAAAAAAACTTTTACTTGCCTATTGGATACACATGACAGGACAGCTAGATATTTTTGAATTGAGCGCATATGGAGAGAGATCAAGAATTCTAAGTACTATTTCTTAGGCTGATGGTGTATAAATAAGACATGAATAGTAATAGCAAGGATACTAAACACTACAGCTTGTTTTTTCATTTCGACCACCGAAAGCATATAATAGAAGTAAAAGAGAGAATTAATAGACCTTTGTCTTGTGTTCAAGGAACTGCTCACTGTTCTTTGTTGTTGCTGCTGCCTCCTTCTTCTTGGTCTTGAAATTCATTGATGTGCTCTTACTCTTTTGTGCCAAAGCAGTTGATTCTGCTGGCCCCATCTTCCTTTTAGATTTCTTCCTGCTAAGTGTTCTAATAGTACACATCAGTCTATAATTCTTCGGCACAGAGATGAATATATATTTAATGAAATTTAATAATCTATACAATAATCATGACAAGTTCTTAGATTTAATTTCAATTATAGAATTTCTAATGGAAAGTAGAGCATGCTAACCCGCATTGTGGACCATTGGCAGTAGGGATGTCAAAATCCCAGGGCCGGGCCGGGGACATCAATCCCCAGCCCCGGCCCCGGTATATCATTTAATTACTCGGCCCCGAAAAATTCCCCAGAATTTCCTGAGTCGAGGCCGGGCAGGGTAATTTCATTCCGGGTCCAGTTATATTAATTCACCGAAATGATCCCTGGATGATGCATCCGACATTCAATATCTTCGAAAATAGACTGATATCGAGTGTCGGTTGTAAATCCGACACAACATACATGTAAGTGTTCCGACACTCGATGTCTTCTAAAATAGACTGATATCGAGTGTCGGTTGTGAATCCGACACGATTCGACATGTAAGTGCCGAGTGTCGGATGCATATGATGCATATGATGCATATGATGCATTCGACACTCGATGTCTTCGAAAACAGACTGATATTGAGTGTCGGTTGTCAATCGACACGACTCGACATGTAAGTGTCGACACTCGATGTCTTCTAAAATAGACTGATATCGAGTGTCGGTTGTAAATTCAACACGACTCGACATGTAAGTGTCGAGTGTCAAATGATGCATCCGACACTCAATGTCTTCTAAAATAGACTCACGTCCCAGGTTCGAGACTTCAAGTAGTCTGGTTTCCTTTGCTTTTTTTTTACTTTCCAAGGTATTTTTTTTCTTTTATTTTCCAAGGAAATCAAACAATAAATTGATTACTAAAATATATTATATTATTTACAAAACATGCATGAAAAATTAGAAATTTATTGTTTCAAATTCAAGGACAACTGAACAACAAGCCAACATTTATACCCCGACCATATCAATTCAAGAACAAGCTGATGATGTCGATAGTTCTAATGGCTCTTCATCCTTATCATACACTGCTTCTTCTACCGTTACCAACTCACATTCGGGAATCATACCTAGGAAAACAAAAAGGAAAGAAAAGGTATAAGAAATATGCATATATCATAAAATATAGATTGAACATTGAAGAGAATATAATACCACGTGACTGAGCCCATAACCAATTCTGAGTGCACATCAAAGTTTCTAATGTCTTTGAATGTAGTCTGCTACGATGGAGACTTAAATGTCTACCACTCGTACTAAATGCAGACTCAGAAGCCACAATAGAAACTGGAATAGACAAAATATCTTTTGCAATTTCAGCCAACAAATGATATTTGCCGACATTTGTCTTCCACCAACTCAAAATATCAAAATAGCCACTAGTGTGCTTCAAACATTGTTCCTCCAAATACAAATCTAACTCAAACTTAGTAACTATATTACTAGTACAACCAATGTATGATTGATACTCTAAGTTGGACTCAAAAGTCATATCTTCCAACCCACCACTCATAGGAACCTTACTTGCTAATGACTCATCTTGTTCACCTATACCTACAGTGGTAGCTTTAAGTTTATACTCCTCTACTAAGTCATAAACAATGTCTTTGACATCTGCAACATACTTTGAAGCATTGTCTCCATAAATTTTTGGAAAGAAAAATGTGATCAATTGCATTTTATATCTTGGATCCAATATAGCAGCCACTGCCAAAACACCATGAATGACCTCCCAGTACTTTTCAAAATTTTCTATCATTTGTGATGCCATCTCTCTTACTTTAGAATGACGAGAATCATACCATTTAGCCAATACCAATCTCAAGTCACAAATCAAAGGAAAAAATAAGTTGGAAGTGGGATATCTTGTACCTGAAAACACTTGGGTCACCTTATAGAAATACTTTAAATGGTCACACATCAACCTTGCCAACTCCCGTTCTGAATGCATAGGTAAAGATCTATAACTTTTTTCACGCACATGCAAAACACATCTCTATATTCCAATGCAGTAGACAACATCAAATAAGTTGAATTCTATCAAGTGCAACAATCTAATGCCAATTTTCTTGTACAATAAACTTACATTTGTCATGCTTCACTTTCAAATCTCTCAATTCTTTTAGATGTAGAAGACCAGAAGGCGACACTATTTCTAATTTTATCAATCCCATCTCCAAGCATATCTAACCCATCTCTTACTATCAAATTCAAAATGTGTGATATGCACCTCATATGAAATAATTTTCCTTTCAAAATCATGTTATGAACACCTAATTTTTCTTTCTGTACAGGAATCAATGCATCATTAGTAGAGAAATTGTCAAGAGTAACACATGACAACTTACGATCAACATTCCAATCGATCAAACAGGGAGCTAGCTCATCAGCAAGTGCTTCAGTGGTGTGTCGAGATGGAACATATATGAACCTGAAACATATTCAATAGTAAAGGTCAAACACTAGTTAGTAATTAAGAAATTAAGTCTTTTTCTCTTAAATGTATGATATTAGCATGTTCATATATGATATATTTACCTCAAGATGCGACTTTGTAATCTCCAATGCTCATCAATTAAATGTGTTGTCACAACCATGTATTTTTTTTACTTACAGTCCACATATCAGTTGTTATTTCTATTATACTCTTACAAGCATCCATCATCTTTATGGTCTTTTCCTTCTCAATATCACATATCTTAAAGACCACATTCCTTAAAGTGTTTCTACTCATGGGAACAAACAAAGGTTGAGCATAATACATTAACACCCTAAAACCCTCATACTCAACAAAAGAAAGAGGGAGTTCATGCATTACAATCATTTTGGCCACCTTTTCCTTACAAACTTCTTTATCAAACGTCTCAACAACCATTTCTGATGAATTACTTCCATTTTGCTTCGTTTAAAAACTCAAGAATTGTTGCTTAATTGTTATTTGTTTTCGACTCTTACAACTTCCTAAATGGCTTGCCAAGTGTTTGGTTCCATCTGTACGGTGACCAACCAATGCAGATTTGCAATGGTTACAAATAGCTTTATGCCTACCCTCAATAATTTCTTTTGTAAAATGTTCCCAGACCCAAGACCGTTTCATTGGTTGACAATCCTCCTTTCTCTTTGTGACAACACCTCGTGGTCCACGCCTACGAGTGCTACGATCAACTGGTGGCCGCATTTTCCTGCGTTTTGTTCGTGAATTTGTTGTAGACCCATCCTCAACCAAAACATCAACCATGTTGTCCTCATAATCTTGCTCCATTTCATTTTCTTCCATTGGCATATCACCATTATAAATAGGTTGATCATTTCCATTGGATGTAGACATTATTTGTATATAACCTACAAAATACAAAAACAAACCCCACTTATGCCACTAAAAAAGGAAATCGCAAAAGCATGAATAGATGGGAGATGACTCTCACCGTGGAGGTGAAGTCTGGAGAAGCTATCACAGCCACAGGGCAGGTCGAGAGAAGTAGTACAGATCAGGAGACCAGCACAGGTAAGGGGAGGCAGTGCAAGTCAGGACCCAGACAGCTATGTCACCGTGGAGCATGTAAAGTCTGAAGTGAAGGAAAGGACCTAGGTTAGGTTAGGCGAACGAAAGCAGTGAGAGTGAAGGAGTGAAGTGAAGGCTGAAATGTGAAGTCTGAAGATGAAGAAGGCTATGATGTGATGTGTTTTCCGCAAAGGCTAGCTAATATCGTCGAGTGTCGGATGTCGACAAGTGTTGGATTTTATATTGTCGAGTGTCAGATTCTTGATGTCGAGTGTCGGATTCTGTCGAGTGTCGGATTTTATATTGTCGTAAATTAAATAAATTAAATAAAATATATTTTTATATTTATTCCGGGCTGAGGAACCTAGTCCCCAACCCCTACCCGGCCCCGAGAGTTCCCGGGAATTCCTCTCCCCATCCCAGGCCAATCTCCTTAGAAATCCAGGCGATTCCCCGGCAATACCGGGCCAGGGATCCGGGTACCCGGCCCGCCTAAGTAATTTTGACATCCCTAATTGGCAGACACCAAGCTAAAGATTCTTTCTTCTTTTCGGCTAAAGATTCTTCAATGGAATTAATATCCAAGTCAGGTATATTATTGATCCTTGGCGATTCAGTACCCTCCACATTCACATTTCGGCATCTCTTTGTACGCTGGGGACTTTTTTTTATGTGCAGATGCTGTCGAGAGGCAGGAAGGCCATTATCAGGAAAGGAATGGATCTTGGGGCAGTCATCAATGTAAAAGTCTTTTAGTGAAATGAGGCTTGTAATTGTGCCTTTGCCACCTAAGAACTCTAAATTGGGGCAAAAGCCAATACTCAAAAACTCAAGAGAAGTGGGTGAATCTTCATCTGGAAATTTCACAAGCATCGTGTACCCTTGAATAGACAATAGTTTCAGAGAGGCCAAGCTGATCACAACTGATCCTACCAACTTCTTCAGACAAAGACACGAGTCCTCTACAATAATGGATGTACAAGGCCTTAAGCCCTGTGAGATGGGGCCATTTTGGAAAAGGGTGTAGGTGTAGGTTTAAGATGTTGGAAATAACTAAGGAATCAAGAGAGCTGGAATCCGGGATCGTCTTTACTAATGTTCCATCTTGAAATTCGTCCAAAGCTAAATGCTCGAGACGTTGGCTACTGTGTGAGTCTGGGAGGGTGTTCAATAATTTGACCCCACTAATGTCCAGTTTCTGTGGGGAAAAGGCTTGTGGCAGAGCCTGCAGCTTGGGCAGTTGATAATTTTCACTTCTAGAAGTTTAATCAATGAAGATGTGCTGTGACGTTCAATGACTGACCTTGATCATTTCTACGCATGCAGCGAAGTCGCTTCATTCCAATCTTCCAGAACAAGATTGTGAACAAGTAGTAGAAACATCAGAGTTGGAGTGATTGGAAGAGATTTTAATGAGTTGCATTTCTTGATCTTCAAAACACGCACGTTAAGTAACAATTCAGGCAATTCACTTACCTTGGGGCAATTACTAATCTTTGAAGTAATAAGGGAAGGACATTCCACATCTTGCCATTTCTCCAACTCCTGCAATCCTTTAATAAAGAGTTTTTTAAGACAAGGCAGCCGACTGAAACAGAGAGGATTTTCCATTTAGTGCAATGAGTTAACAAACTAGTGACAAGACTTCGAAGTCAGATCATCTGGTGACTTAGGATGGTTCGAGGCCGCAATGTTCTGCGTTTGCACAGTGGTGATGGTTCTCTTCTGTCAGAGGAGATTGTCTCTGCAATCTTGATTCAAAACACCGTAAACAGTAGTGATAGTGCGATGATTTGGTGCGAAGATGGTGGGCGCAGCAAGACAGGTGCAATGGGGTCGTGGCTGTGATGGCGAAGTGCAAAAAGGTGGTGCAAAGATGGTGGGGGCAGCGGAAGAGGGTGGCGACTGCACTACCAATGAACGGGGGTGGTGAAACGGGGATGAACGGCAGACTTAAATATTAAATAGGTTTTTTAAAATTATTTGGATAAGTTAAATTATAATTAATATTTAAATTTAATTCTTAACAATAATTTATTAATTTTTTAACTAAGTTATATATCATGGGTTAGTTAATTAAACAAAGATTACTAAATTACCCTGGCGTCGTTAAGTCTAGCGTTGATCGGCCGATGGCGCGAAGCATTTCAGATATTTCCGAAAATACAAGGGGTCGCGGTGATTTTCTCAAACCTTAGGAGGCAATTAAGCCAATAGAATCTCAATAAGAGTCGATGAACATTACTCAACTTCCGGAAAACCATTTTATAACAATTGTCTGATATTATTACATATCACATCAAACCGAAAGTAATACTAGAGAATAGGAAACAAAAGCAGTGTTTATGCATTGATAAAGCCGAAATCTCCTGTTGTGTAGTTCACGAGTTCATTGGCCTTACAATGACACCTTTAATTACAAGTCCACTTTTCCAGTGAAGTCGATCAATCTCAGCAAGATTGAAGCACACTTCTCCTGTTTCTGAATTGCTCTGTTTTGAGAAATTCCCAGGACTGAGCTCCATCCATTTACCTCTGGGTATCTCAAAAAGGCTAACTCTACGTTCTTGCACGTTTCGATTAGGGAGTGATAGTCTCAGCATCACTGGGACTTCCCACCCAGATGCCCCTTTTTTTAACTTCACAACATAGATAATTTCATATTCGACCCCTGTAGACAGCTCCGACAATTTCAGTTTTCCCCCCACATCCAACCAACATACGTGCTTTAGTTTGGCCACTACAATGTTTTCACGGCTGCGGCAGCAAGCATGTTAGTAAATTCAACGATCGATTATTAATTAAAAATGGTTGCAATGCAGTGGTTACTAGTATGAAAAAAGCAATGAAAATTCATCTCACTTACGTTGTTTCGGTCAAGAACTTCCAACTCCAATAGTCACGGTTGTTACGCCAAGCGATGTCAAGTGACATCGGATACAACATGACGCATTTATAGCCAGACTTCTTATCAATCCATGTTTTCTGTAAATGTAGTTTGTTATTGAAGAGATATACATATCAACCACAAGCAATCAGGTCACATAATTTACGCAATTTAGCCACCCAATATCTTGAATAATAGATATCTAATTTCATAATTACTTGTTGAACTTATAAACTCACAGAGTCCAAGAAAACAAAAATAAAAAATAAAAATAAAAACTTGTAAACTGGCCAGATAGATTTATAATATTTATAGATCTAGATTAGAAGTTTTATAACATAACATCATTAATAACCATTTGGAAGACAGAAAAAGCATTCTTAGATTCATGGTGTATCACTAAGACAGGGATAGCAGTAACAAGAAAGCATAATATCAAACATTATAGCTTCCTTTTTCATTTCGACCATCAAAACCACGTAATAAACGTAGGAGAGAATTAATCGACCTTCATTTGGCTGCTCATTGTTCGTGTCGAAGAAGTTGATTCTGCCGGCTCCATCTCCCCTTTAATTTTCATTCCCCCGGAAAAAAAAAATTAGTAGCGGTATAACTCTTGATCTTAGAGGTGAGTAATTCCTTAACGTAAAATAATCATGGACTTGCTTCTCTTCATTTGAACTGCACTTTTAATTGTTGACAAACCTGAAGCAACTGCTACTTCTACAATAAAGCAACCCCTCATGAAAAATTCAAGGACATGCAGCAAAGAAAAATTCTTATTAATTAAGCTTATTAGAAATGAATTTTTTTAATATTTTTGGAAACTTTGTTGTTTGTTTTAAGAGCATCCACTTTCTACACATGTTATCACCATAAAAAGCAAACAAAGATATTTTTGGACCGAAGCTGAATGGGCAGTGAAAAAAAAAAAAAGTGCTATTTATTCTTACCGCTACAATCTCGCAGATTTTATTAGCTTATATAATCATATTTTTGTAAGAATTCTAACCTGCACCATGAACAACTGGTTGATACCCTTCTTTAATGGAATCGATATCCACATCAGGTATGTTCTTGATCGGTACTGGCCATTCAGGATCCTCCCCATACACATCTTGGCACGTCTTTTTTAGCCCGGGACAGTCTTGAATGTTAAGATTTGGTATAGAGTTAAGAGGGAAATCTTCAGGGAAGGAGTGGATCTTGAGGCAGTCCCCAATGTAAAAGTCTCTCAGTGAAATGAGCCTCGGAAATGTGCCCTTGACACCCAAGGACTTCAAATTGGGGCATGAGGCAATACTTAAAAACTCAAGAGCAGTAGGTAAACCTTCATCTGGAAGTTTTACAAGCTTCGGACAACCTCGAATAAGCAGTATTTTCAGAGAGGTCAAGTTTAGAAATGATCCTTCGACTTCTTCGGATAAAGAGACAAGTTTTCTACAATCATCGATGTACAAAGCGTTGAGCTGAGGAAGATGGGGCCATTTTGGAAAGGAGGCTAGGTTTGAGATGTTGGAAATAAATAAGGACCGAAGTGAGCTGGCATTGGATATGGCGTTTACAAATGTTCCATTGAATACTAGAGAGAGCAGATGTGGAGTTATTGGAAGAGACTTCAATGACTTACAATTCTTGATCTTCAAATTATTCAGTTTAGGTAAGCTTTCAGGCAATTCATTCAGGTTGGGACAGTTACTAATCTTTATAATAGTAAGGTAAGGAAATTCCCCATTTTGCCATGTCTCCAACTCCTGCATTTCTTTAATGAAGAGTGCCTTAAGACAACGTAGCCCGCTGAGAGAGAGCTTTATGCATTTAGTGCAATGGCGTAATGAAAGAGTGACAAGATTCTGAAGCCTCCACTCTGGGATTTTGGCACCCCGGTAGTGACAAATTTCAAGCTCTTTGAGGTTTGAGTGAGGTTGGAGCCCTTCAAGTACCTGCTCCTCAGCTGCTTCATCTTGCGGAGCTCTTTCATCACTCCATTTAAGAACCAACTTCTGAAGGTTCTCCTTCTGAATCAAGTTGCAGTCTCCTGATTTCTCTGCATTTTCAAGCTTTAATATATGCAGTGTTCCTCTAAGATATGTCATTTCTTTTAATTCCTCAATTCCATATCCACTCTTGTAGCAGCCAACATAAAATGCAAGCAAAGTATGCAGACGGGTTAAGTTTCCGATCCCCGGTGGCAATGCACAGGGCTTGTGCCTGAACCAGAAGATTTCATCTAGCTCAAGAAAACGTAGGTTGACCAGTTTTATGAGGTCCTCGGGCAATTCAATTAGCAAAAGACATCCCAAAAGCTTTAATGTCTGCAGATTGTAGACACTGCATATTGATTTGGGAAGTGCTTTGATCTTAGTTCCGGAAAGGTCAAGGAAGCACAAGAGCTTCAGCTTTTCAATAGAGTTTGGCAATTCCTTGATCATGCTTGAACTCAGATCCAAAACGCGAAGGTATTTCAGTTTACGAAAAACCTTTTCAAGGGCTTGCCCAAAATCTTTCGAGTACTCAGTAGGAAAGAGAAGTGTGCGAAGCTTTTTAGAATTTTGAACAATGCTCAGAACAGACTGTTCTATATCTTTACAAGGCAAGGACACAAGGCGATAATTTTCAGAACTACTGCATGGCTTTTCATAATTCACTTGGCTGCCAGATTGTTCTATATCTTTACAAAGCAAGGACACATGGCGAGAATTTTCAGAACTACTGCATGGGTTTTCATCATTCACTTGGCAGTAGTGGTGACTGCTACCAGCAATGAACTGGGCTAAGTCATGGATAAGATCGTGCATGTAGTATCTATCCTTATCGTCAAAATCTGAATGTTGAACTTGAAAGAATGATCTCACCAGGAACGCATTGAAATATTCTTGTCCGGTCTCCTCTTCTTTCTCCGGTCTTACGGTTTCAATAAATTTCAGCGCCGGTGTTACGGTTTCAGTAAATTTCAGCGCCATCCAAAGCTTAACCAACACATCTCTATCAAAAGCATAACCCTTAGGAAATATTGAACAATACACAAAACATCGCTTAAGATTGGGGTGTAGGTCGTCATAACTCAATTGCAGAGCAGGCAGAATGTTGGGCTTGTTTTTATCCGGATTTTCCACCTCTAGTTCCCATATGCGACTTTCTAGGACTCTGCGCCATTTGTTTTTTTCAACATTATTGCGCAGCAGACCTCCCATTGCCTTCACTGCCAAGGGCACACCGTTGCACTTTCGTACAATTTTCTTACCTATGTCTTCCAACTCCGGCTGGTCACTCAACAAATTATCATCGGTAAATGCAATTTTTCGAAACAAGGACCAGCATTCATCTTCGGGTAAACTTTCTAAAGGATAGGCACGTTGCGTGCTCATCGTATTCGCAACAGTTTCTATTCGAGTGGTGACTAAAATTTTACTTCCTTTTTCCCCATGATGTAAGCATTTCCGAAGCTCATCCCATTGCATATAATCCTCGTTCCAAACATCATCAAGGACGAGTAAGTAACGTTTTCCATTCAAAAATTGTTCAAGTTGACGTTCTCTTTGGGTTTTGGATGAGACGTCGCTCCCTAACTTCCTCGAATATTCCAAAATCTTCTCAAGAATTTGTTTTACATTGAAGCGATTTCCAACCCAGACCCACATTCTATCTGAGTTGAAATGATTTTTCACTCTCTCATCGTTGAAGATGGATTGAGCAAGAGTGGTTTTGCCCATGCCTCCCAATCCATAGATGGGAATGACAGAAATCTTAACATCTTTATCAGATTCATCTGATAGCAAAAATTTTATTATCTCTTCTTTATCAAACTTCCTACCAATAACATCTGATGTTTCAACGAAAAAACTTGTGTCTCGATCATTTTGGAAACTTTCAAGTTTAGAAGTACTTTTTGGGGGCCCCCGGGGTGGACTCAAGTTTTTTCTTTGCTCATGAATCTCTTCTATACTTTCCGAAATGTCCTTAATCTTATGTGCAGTAGAACATTGAAAGTAAATTTCGCTAAAACATGGAGGAGGCCAGATCTTGCATTCCTTCTGCTTTTGGTTCGAAAGAGAAGCTTTATTAGCTACGAACATATCCAGTATGTCTTCTGCATCGTACGCTGCATTTTGAAGCTTTTCAACCCGGTCTCTTAAATCTTCTGCTTTGCTGGGCTGCTCTTTCTCTGCATCCTGAAGCAAGGCTTTGATAGATCTCAGATTACTTTTCAACTTGGCTACATCATCCTTGACGCGAAGCACCGAACGAAGCTCTCCTTCAATCAAGGAAGCAGCAGATCCAATGATCCTATCAACATAGGATTTACTACAAGTGAAACTGGATCAACCATTTTGATTCGGAGGATTGATTAACTTGGTCTCATCATTTCTCTTCTTTGTGTTTAAGCTTTCACAAAATAGCTAGGGGGAAGACTTGACTTTAACTTGCCACGTGGTACCCAAAATGTCAGCCAAACCAACATCCAAGGGCTGAGATTTTCGGCTCCACTAGCAGAATGGCGGACAGCTAGCCTCTGCCTCCGCAACAACTCTACTTTCTGTGTCTTTTTCGGTAATCGTGCTTTCTCTTTCTCTATTTTAAATGCAATATACATAATATCTGTCTCGAGATCATATAAACATAAATTTAGGGGCTGAGCCAGCTAGGGACGAGGTGGGGCTGCAGCACCAGTTGAGTTCATTAACAAGTAGAAGTTATGTTTAATGCATGTTAGCGACCCAGAGCCAATCCCATAAAATCTGTCTCTAAGATCATAAAAATATCTGGATGTCCATGTTTAATATTCATGACAGATTTATTTTTTACGTTTTAACATGAATAAGTAAATAAATCGATTTATACTATACGAATTGTCATCTCTACTCTCGGTCAAGGAAACACTAGATCTAATGATTCTATTAATTATTGGACTTGCTGCAAGTGAAACTGGGTCAACTTAGGAATATTGTATTGATCCAGTAATTTGTTTCATCATTTTCATTGGCCTTCTCTATCATGTTGCGTTTACATTGGGTCATACTATGTTACACCTATTGTGTCGGTGCATAACTTCTTAATTTTTTATAAATTTAGTGTAAAAATTATAAATCTTTATATAAAAATCGTAAATATGAAAAAAAAAAGTTGTAAATGAATAATTTTTCATATTTACGACTTTTATGTAATGATTTACAACTTTTACACTAATTTACAAAAAAATGAAAAAAGTTATACAATTTTTTATGTATAACTTTTTTTTTTCATATTTACGATTTTTATATAAAAATTTACAACTTTTACATTAAAATTATAAAAATTTAAAAAAGTGATGCACCGGTACAACCGATGGACCGTAGCTAAAGCCGTTTACATTACAACATATTCTGAGAAAGTAGCTAGGTATAGGAAGACTGACTAGTGAATATTAATTTTGTAAATTCAAAAGCAAGGTGATGGCAGAGATGCTCAGGCTGCCGACATGATAAATCCAAAATTATAAGCCATCTCTCTTTTGCTAAAGTCCAGGATAATTAGGAATTAGGCTTCAAATTAATTAACCGAGTTTGCACCTTAAGAAAACCTCTTGATATCAACTTTTATTTTGTTAAATGTATTTGAATATCAATAATTTGTATGCGTGTGTGTGCGCGTGTGTGTGTATATATATTCAAATACAAATTATGGTTGATCTAATAACTCATAATTTGTATTTGAATATCAATAAAAAAAAAATTATGTGTGTGTGTGCGCGTGTGTGTGTATATATATATATATATATTAAATGTTGTGATCTAATATGTACGAATACAATATTTGGTAAAACCAAGTGTAGATACATATTTTAGATCAGTATAAAAAACAGTAATTAGTGCTGGTAACCACAATTACAAATCACGACGAGGTTCAAGATATTGCCAAATTACCAAAGGTAAAATAAAATTAAAAACGAAATTGATGCGGCGTGTAAAAATTGACGAAGAACTGTAGTGAAAAGAGAATATTTTCTATTTTAAAAGGTTTTATACGCATTCCCAAATAGTAATTCTGTTCGAAGATATTTAATTTAAAAATAATAATTTTTTTTAATCATTTAATACAATCAAGTAATTTAATCTGACATGTTGCTCTTGCTCCGACCAAACAACAATAATATCTGACATCCTCACCTAAATTAAGGAAACCATCCAATTAGCCTCTAGCCTTTTTGAACAACACGATAGCCTCCAATACTGGAATTGACCTAATTGCCCCTCATATGATAACTCTCTAGCTAACTCTAACCACCACTAATACTCTCTTTCTCTAACTCCTTCCAAATGAAAACTAAGGAAGAATTTGAATGAAATAATGTTATACAATCACATAAAGCTTTGAAAAGTTAATGTTTTCTCTAACTAAGCTCAAACAAAATTTTTTAAGATGAATAGCTCAAGTTTTCCTTTAAAATTAATCGCACATGTGTAGAAATAGATAAATAATGGTTGGAATATAGTTGTTATGATAGTTTTTATCAATGTTGTTTGGAAGTCGCATTTTCTACTGTAAAACCCGAACCTGCAATTACCAGTTGTCGAATTCGACAATCAGTTCGAAATTCAATAATTTAACTGTTGATTCGTCGAACATATGTCGAATTGATGTCTAATTGTTGAATTTATGTCGAACTTTTACCTCGTCGTCAAAGTTTTGTCGAATCATAATGTCAAATTGTCGAACTGTCATCGATCGAATTCGACTGTTTGATTACTTGAATGTCGTACTGTCGAATTTTCAGATAGAACGACCTTATTTGATCCATTTTGAGATTTTTTTTTTACTTTTTATTGTATTTTCACTAATTTGTAGACATGTTGGACTTCATAGATGGTAATGTCGGATTTACACTATTTTATGGTAGGAAATGGGAGGTGCTACCTAGTGGTGAGCATATTTTCATGGACAGAGAGGGTTTTCCATTATGGTTGTCAAGACATACATCTTACCTATTGTTTTTGCAATTGATATGTGATACGATTGGGGTAGACGGTTGGCAGACAAAGCTAAGGCTAGGTGCCATGTTTAAAGTATATCATTCTGCTAGGCCTCTCTCATTCCAAACGAAGCGAGACTATAGTTTTTTTTTTATTGAAGATAGCTTAAACCATCCATTCGAATACATAGCTTTATATGTTGAGGTTGAGCCTCGTGCAAAGTAATCATTGAGACCACAAACTGTTAATGTAATAGAGCACGTTGGAACTTCTAACCTTGAAACATTTGAGCAACCACAATAGCATATGGACAGTTTTGCGAACGCATCGAATGTTAGAGTTGGCAGTAATGGTAACGTTGTAGGTAACGTTGTAAGTGATGGTAATGTTGGAGGTATTCTTTAAGGAGTTAGTGTTGATGGTTCTATAGGCTCTCGTGATATTTGAGTAACAAATGATGATACTTACCACCTTGACAACATCAAAGAAAAAGCATTTGAGGATGTGCAAGAGTAAAAGATAGTTACCAAAAGGACATAGTTGATAAAGACAATGTTAAAGATAATACTGCAAATGAGGGTCCACACGATGGTTGGCATGGTGGAAGTGATGGTGATGATCATGATGGGATGGATTTTCATTTGAAAAATGATGAAGAAATTTCACATAACCACAATGTGGTTGATTTAGTCTTTGAGAGAGTTAAGGATGCGTTTAGGTTCATGTCTCCAATACCAACTTTGACAACACATGTTTTGGACAACACGCATGAAATTGATAGTGGTGAAGTTTAAGTGGGTCATATAATTTTTCACAAGACTGAACTTCATAAGGTGGTAAACCTTGTATTGCATGCATCACAATTTTGAGTTCAAGGTAACTACATCAACTAAAACCCAGTTTGAAGCGGATTGCCATGAGGAAACTTGCAAATGGCATTTGAGAGCAACAAAGGTTAAAGACACTAAATACTTTTAAGTACAGGTTTTTAACAACCCCTATATATTTGAAGGTGCTGGCTTACATCCAAACCACAAGCAAGGAAGTGCAGAACTAATTGGGGCTCACATCAAAGAGAAATTTGTCAATGCCTCAAGAATATATTGACCTCTTGAAATAATTGAGGACATTCAAAAGGACTTGCACATTAACATCAATTATTAGAAGGAGTAGAGGGCGAAAGAGGCTACTCTAAACCAACTCCATGAAATTACTAAGAAGTCATTTGCTCTATTGCCTTTATATGCCTATATGATTAAATCAACAAATCTTGGTATAATGAGAACACTTGAGGTGGATAATGGCAACCGCTTCAAGTATTTCTTCATGGCATTGGGGGCATCCATTACATGATTTATGAGTTCAATTATACCTATTGTTACTGTTGATGGCACATTCTTGATAGGAAAATACCGAGGCACAATGTTCATGGCACAATGTCTCGATATCAACAATCAAATATTTCCTCTAGCCCTCGGCTTCAATCAATTAAAGAATGATGAGTCATGGTGTTGGTTCATGTCAAGGCTTCATGGTTGTATTGGATATATTATAAATCTTTTTACCATCTCTGATCCTCACAAAAGCATCGAGAAGGCAGTATCTACCATATTTCCTAATGCGATGCTTGGATTTTGTATGCATCATCTAGATTGTAACATGAAGCTCAAGTTCAAGGACAAGTACCTAGTTCCTGCCTATATCAACGTAGTCAAAGCTTACTAACAAACTGAGTTTGATTTTTTTTTTTATCAACTTAAAGGTATAAATGCTAAGGCTGCTGAGTATCTGGAGTATGCAAATGTTCAAAGATGGGCACGGTGTCACTTTTTCGGTCATAGGTTTAGCATCATGACCACAAATATTACTGAGTCTACGCAAAACTAATGAAGAAGGGAAAGAACTTAGTCATCATTTGGATTTGTGAATTCTATCGAGTTATATGCTTCGATACACTTTATATTGTATGCTTAACAGAATCTAATTTGTTTGACATATATTTCTTATGTTGTAGGTTTTGCAACAGTGGTTCCATAAGAGAATGACTGTTGCTGCGAACTCCACCACTACATTGACGAAGTGGATAGAGGGGTTATTCAAAAATAGCAAAGACGAATTCGCCAGACTTCAAGTTGCTCCAATTAGTCGACATCTATATCATGCGTACTTGAGTACCAAGGTCGATGTTGTGGATCTGAATGTGAGGATATGCTCTTGTAGAGTGTTTGATTTGGATCAGATCCTGTGTTTTCATGCTATCGCAGTTTGTCATTATGATGGATTGAAGACAGTTATGCCTTATTGTAACCCGATATACAAAACGAACATTTGATGCTCGCGTATGCATTACCCGGGATCCCAGTCAGGATGAGCGCAGATTGGGTGGTACCAGATGATGTGAGGGCACAGGCTGTAATCCCGCCCATCACTCGTATACAGGTTAGATGGCATCGAGCAGAACGTATCCTATTAGAAGAAGAGATAGTTAAACAGCATTCATACGGCTGAAATCGGGGTAAAGGGCACAACCGACAGACATGTAGGAATCTAGTACCTCTTCATGTAGCGGTTAACTCAGCTAAAGCCGGAACTTCTTACACGACTTAATTGATATTGTTTTTCTTTATTTGTAGTTGTTAATTGAATTATCTGCTGTTACTACATTATCATAATGAAGACTTGCAGAAATAATATATGTAATGACGTACATATTTATTTACCCTTTTTTGAACAACTGAATGAACAAAATTAACTTCTATACAAAATCAATGAAAATGTAGACTATACAAAATCAAAAGTCTATACAATATCTAAACGGTACTATAAATGGAAACGGAGACACATATGGTAAAATGACTTATTCTTTGGCCACCCATCCAAACTATGCTTCCAAAAAGTATCTGTGTGGTATATGCCCCCCAAATACCAAACCCGCAATGCCATCTATCTTCTCAGTGTCCCCTCCTTAACATGCGCAATGACGCCTAATCTGGCTCCCGAACTAACTAGTTTGGCATATGTGGCACAAAACACTCCACAGCCACCACTAAGCAGAAGCTACTGTAGGATATCGCAAATGAAGTTATCTCGTAAGAGACGTTTGTACGCTCAGAGAATCACTAAAGCCATCTCCATCAGATGCGGTGTGAAGACTGCTAGGGGCATGCAGTAATCAATGACCTTATGGTGGGCCTCTGAATCCTCTGGAATCTGCGAATCATAAATAACCACCTCCCACTCCTCGAAAGAAACATGCGCTAATACCCAATGCTGACCGCTCACATTCACAGGTGCATATACCTCCTTGGAAAAAAGTTGTAATCAAATGGAATTACAAAAAATTCCACTAGCATTCACAAGAAATGAGACATTAGAAGTACGACTTACATAGTTTATATCGGTGCAACAAACGCCATCTCTCATAGTTAGGCCGTCCACGTACTAGAATATTAGGGGCTCCTATTCGATTTTTACCATGTCGTCCTTGCATCTTTCATAGGTGCTGCTCATCCAAGACTTTTGATGTAATTCCAAATGTAATTAAAATAAATCATCTCTTGACAGTTTTAAATCATTCAACGTAGAGTTATAGTCAAATACATATAACGAATCCGCAATCGAGGGTAGTGAACCGCTACTATATCACCTCAGGACTATGCACTCGTCTCACCCGGAAGAAGTACATGAAAGTGTTAATGTGCGTGATTAAGATAGGAACCGAGTTAGACATGATTTTTAAAGTAAAGAAAATGGTAATTTACTCTAACAATGGGCAATAAGACTCTAATCTTATCAGAAAGCCAAGATCCGCAGATAGTGATATCAGCAAACCAGGCCAAACTAGATGCAAAGTAGTCAGGTCCAAGCTGAATGTGTTTATGAGGCCTGCCCCCCCAACACCAAGTATCATAGCAAGACTCGAAATGTGAGTCGAACATGGACCTCCAATCATAGGAGGAAGGTGTAAGGTCGGACGGTACATCTTGTGAGCCACACACCACCTTCTGTCTCTTCCCCCACTTGTCTGGATCTGTATTTGGGCTGAGAAGGATAACCGCCTTCCTTCGAACCTCGTCAGTGTAAAGCTTTACTAACTAATATGATATCAGTCGGGATCCAAGGACGCGGATACACTTAGTGACGTCATTATGAACTTTCTATGACAAGTTAACTACCTGAACCTCTGGTGTACTATCTTGTAACAAACGCACCATCTGCTCCAGGACAGGGGAGTACTGTGCATCCTCTGAAGGTGGTTAGGCCTAGTTTTGAGGCACGGGCTCTAACTGCATCGCTTCCTCCCACACATATTGAGAATTGTAATGTAATTACTACTAACGCAAGGATACCTTCACATATTATTTAGGAGAAAGTGTTACCTCGTCATCCTCCGCCTTTGCGTACATAAGTATCTCATCCCACAGTTGACGTGCTTCATTTCATAACTACTGCACCTTATCTCCCAAAGCGTTTATATCAGATGCATCGTGGTCGTGCAGAGTCTGGGTCGCATTAAGGTGGCTGGCAAGGGTAACAGCTATCTTGCATGATATTTTCTAAATATAAAAAATTAGCAAAGACTCCAAAAATTATTAAGGTCCTCAAACATACAATCTAAGCAAATAAAGAGTAAATATGTTTTAAATTTGCAAGGGCAGTCCATAAAAGATACTAAGAAATATAAAACATTACGACTAGTAACTAATTTTTTTTTCTAGCGACCTCTATGCTTAAAAATATCAAAGCACACTTCTCCTGTTTCTCCTTTCTTTGTTAAGAAGTTTCCAACACTGGGCTCCACCCACTCAACTCTGGCCTTCTTAAAAAGGCTAACCTTATGTTCTCGCGCTTTTCTGTCAGGGAGACGTAGTCTCAAGACCACTAGGAGTTCCCAACCACATGCCCTATTTGTTAACTTCACCACCTAAATTATTTCATACAAAATCCCTGTAGAGAGCTTCGAAATTTTCAGTTTTCCTCTCATATCCAACCAACATACTACCGTTAGTTTGGCCACTTCAATGTTTTCATCGCTACTGTAGCAATCATGTGTTAATCAATTTAAAGATAGATTGATTAAATTAGAAATGGTAGAAATGCGGTAGTGACTCTACTTGCATGAAATATAAATAATATTAAAATTTCACCTCACTTACATTGTTTCTTTAAAGCAATCCCAACTCCGATTTTCACAGTTGCTACCCC